>OMKR01084666.1:1334-20576 GCA_900302355.1 Cyttopsis rosea
AAAGGTGCAGTGCGCAGAATTTAGTGGCCACTAGCAGATTGCAACCAACTGAATTTCCCTCCGTGTCTGTGGTGGTGCAACATGGCGGCGTCCGTGTAGGAGAATCGACAGTGGCAGTGAAAAAGGCGGAAGTCCCTCTCTAGAGCCAGTGTTTGGTTTGTCCGTTCTGGGCTACTGTAGAAACATGGCGGTGCAGCATGGCGGCCTCCGTGGAAGGGGCTCCAGCCCCCATGGAGATATAAACTAGATATAAAGATTCTAAGGTAACGAAAACACAACGATTCTCATTTTCATGGGATTATACACTAATTTATACATACTTATGAATATTATATTCATTTCTGACAAGTCCATTCTGCAAAATGGACTAATTCTACATACTGCACCTTTAATAAATCATTACAGCCTTGACTCTCATGATACACCGAATGAAATGACATTTCCCCCCTTGTCTTTTTAGAAGCATTTGGATGCTGTACATATGTGATTATCCACTAGTGATTTGATTTTGTCGCAACTGTTGAAGAAAAACAAAAGAAGAAAAGTCAAGTAATTTAGGCCTACTTACTTCGGCTTCAAAAGATTCACCGCTGTTATTTGAGTTAATACGTTTTCCATTTCAATTTGAATTTCCTTTCTTTACAGAGTAATTCCAGCACCTCTGCCGAGGCCCGACGTGGAAATGTTTCCATTTAATTTGAAATGATGTGAATTTATTGTTGGTCCGACTCAAGCTCCTTTGAGAAACTGTTTACCAGATCGACATTTTTGAGTTAATTAACAGCGCCTAATGTTTTAATGTTAATCTGTGTTCATTGTCCCAAATGCTGTCTCCGGGCGTTGTTCCTATTCGCATGACAAGTGGCATCTCATTTTCCGAAAGCTAAAGTTTGGATAATTTGCCTCAAATGGAAGTTAATTTCTTTGAAGGCATGAGGAAGAAATAAGTTTCACAGGTTCACACGTCAACTAAAAATAAACCCTCACCCTGTTATCATGTGTTTGAATAATCACATGGAAGTTCACAGTTTTGCAATTTAACTCCACATTAATTGGGTGTGTTCATCCATGGACTAGTCGCTCTCACACACATTGGGAGAAAAGCCGAATGCACCGAGTGATGAGTCTAACCACAGGTTGATGGGAATACTGTATAACAGCAGAGGAGTTGTGATGAGGTTGCGATGAGGCTGTGATAAAGTTGTGATAATGGAGTAATTATGCTGTGATAAGGCTGTAGGAAGGCAGTAGGAAGGTTGTAATAAGGCTGTAGGAAGGCAGTAGGAAGGTTGTAATAAGGCTGTAGGAAGGCAGTAGGAAGGTTGTAATAAGGCTGTAGGAAGGCAGTAGGAAGGTTGTAATAAGGCTGTAGGAAGACAGTGATAAGGTTGTAATAATGGTGTTATAAGGATTCTGTATTAAGGCTGTGAAAAAGTTGTGATAATGGAGTAATGAGGTATTACAATGAGGTTGTGATGAGGCTGTACGAAGGCAGTAGGAAGGCAGTGATGAAGTTGTAATAAGGCTGCTGTATTAAGACTGTAATAATGGTGTAGTGAGGCTGTGTTAAGGTTGTAATAAGGCAGTATTATGGCTGTGAGAAGGTTGTGATAATGCTTTTCAGAAGGCTGTGACCTTAAGGCTGTATTAACAGTGTGTTGCACTTCATTAAGACTGTAGGCTTTGTTAAGGCTGTAATAAGGATGTTGTATTAAGGCTGTTCTAAGGCTGTAATGATTACACTGTATTAAGGCTGTATTAGGGCTGTTAGAAGGCTGTAATTCGAAAGGTGTATTTAGGCTGCAAGAAGGCTGTAATAAGACAGGCTTTAAGTGTGCAGCGGTTTGCAGCAGGAGGCTGGTCACCACCTCCTCCATGCATTAAATAAAATGCACTTTTGCTGTTGCTGAGCAGGTTAACAAGGCAATCTGTTGGGATGGCGAAGCGATGCGTCCTGAGGAGAACAAAGGCTCATTCACATCCACCCACAAGTCGTGACGGTGGAGGAAGCAAACCAGCCGATCGCATGGGAATGTTTACTGGAATCCAGAAAGGCTTTTGATGGCATTTTGAATTGGTCTCTGCAGGTCGCCAATCTGAGGAAATGAGATTCTCCATGATGGACAAAATGCTCTGTGCAAAAAAGAATCAGGTCCAAATAATGACTACTGCTCAGAAAACTACCACCACTAGTACTACTGCTCTACTAGTACTGCTACTACACCATAACTAATAACTACTACTACTGCTCCCAAAACTACCATCCCTAGTACTACTGCTCTACTAGTACTGCTACTACACCATAACTAATAACTACTACTACTACTGTTACTAAAACTACCGCTATTAGTACTGCTATTAGTTTCCTGATGCAGGTTGAGATCCTGGAGTCAGTGTTTTGAAGAAGCTCCATTTTACTCGTCCACACAAATACACGGAAAACCTTCCTAAAACGCTGTTTTCATGTGGACGGGCCCAAAATGCAGAGAATATATACCATGTTTTCAAAAATATCCATCTGCATGTGAAAGAGGCCTAAGTCAGAATCACTCTGCGTCGCTCCAGTTCCATTTTGCTTTCCACCCAGAAACAAAACAATTAATTTGGAGTGCTAAAATATGTATCAGTGAACCGGCCGACCTCCTTCTCCCCTAAACGATCACATTTTTTTTCCTACACCAACAATGGAGACACTTTACTTCAATCTGGCTCCGGCTCCCACGGGGCCATTATCTGGCTCCACATGACACTCCTGTTGGGGCCGATCAGCTCCATTTTCTAGCACACTAAATGGAAGGGGCTAGGCTCCACGGACCACCAGCCTAAATAGGCTGTTTAGGAGGAGACTGAGACTGATACTGGAGCTGCCACTGGTTTTTGTTTTTTTTTGTCTTTGGTTTAGATGTTAAGCACGGAGGACAAACTTGGAGAGTTGAGAATCTGTTCTGGATGATTGCGTTTTGAAAAGTAAAAAAAAAAGTGGTGGTAGAAGTACTGAGACCTTAAGTAATTCTAAGGAAAAATACAAATACACGTGTACTTATGTATTGAAAGTACTTGTCGTCACCAATGTCCTGAGTCTAAATTATGGCATAAAGTGACACGGCACATTTCTGCAGATGATGCTCATGCAGATCCTCATTTATATTTACAATAAAATAGTAGGTGGCCATAGTAATTTCCAAGGATGTGGAGCTGATGGATCCCTGATGAGAAATCCAAAATCAACAGTTTTATAGATCCAGTCCTTGATTTTAATATACATTACACAGGTCAAGAGTATGTGGACACCCGGACACCACACCCATATGTGCTTGTTGATCATTTAAATTCAAAATGATGGGCCTCTATGCTGCTATAACTCCACTCTTCTGGAAAGGCTTTTCACTAGATTTTGGAACATGGCTGCAGGGATCTGCCAGCAATCTTTACAGTTGGCACTATGCGCTCAGGCAGGTAGCGTTATCCTGGCATCCGCCAAACCCAGACTGGTCCATCAGACTTCCAGATGTTGAAGCGTGATACATCGCTCCAGAGAACATCTTTCCACCGCTCCAGAGTCCAATGATGCCGCGTTCTTTACAGTACAACACTCCAACCGATGCTTGGCATCGGACTCGGTGGCAGACATTTGACAAACAGATTTATTGACAGCGCCATATTGAAAGTCACTCCTCAGTATGACCCATTCTACTGCAAATGTTTGTCTAAGGAAGCTGCTGGATTTTATGGACCTGTTAGTAATGGGTGTGAATGAACTAGCCAAACCCATTCATTTGAAGGGGGTTGTCCACATACATTTGGCTAGCTATGTTATATTAAATCCCGATATACAGTATATACAGTGGTGTGAAAAAGTGTTTGCCCCCTTCCTGATTTCTTATTTTTTTGCATGTTTGTCACACTTAAATGTTTCAGATCATCAAACAAATTTAAATATTAGTCAAAGACAACACAAGTAAACACAAAATGCAGTTTTTAAATGAAGGTTTTTATTATAAATGCAATCTTCTAAGAATGCACAGAATCACACAGACAGAGCCTGGAGAGAGGGACAGTGTTTGGTCTCTGTTCCCAGGTCTCATGTTAAATATACACAAGTAGAGATTATTATCTTAAATCTTGCTTCGGTTTAATTGTCCTGGGATGTTGAGTTCGCAGTGCGAAGACTCTGCGAAACTTCAAAGGTCCCCCTTGGTGGAAGGGACTGCGGTCAAGAGCAGGCTGGTTCCAAGATGTCCTGTGAAAACATGGGCAGGCTCTGTCCAATTCCTCCTTATCTGAGGAGGCACAGGGAGAGTCCACAGGTCTCAGCAGGGGTCAATGCTTTCACCCTGGTGAGTCCTGGGAGGGGTGCTGTAAGAAACAGGATCCTGCGGCTCCAATGATCAAAGCGTCCTGTTATCAGCGGTCCTGGCCAAGTGGTTAGAGAAAACAGTTTCAACAGTTGTCTGTTAAAAGATTAGGTCGCAGTCGCTATCATGCTACAGTATGGATATTTGCTTTGAAATGTAGTGGATTAAAATGGGATATATTTAAGTAAGTATAGACACGTATCAAAGTACTTTACTTTGTACTTTGATACAAAGCACTTGTACTGTGTCACTGGTGAGACATACATATTTTTGAATTAACAATAAGGATATTTAATTGTATTGTAATATGTATTGAACCTTATATTTGAGTCTCATTCCTAGAAATATTATGTGGGCAAACCCTTTGATATATATTAGGGGTGTGCATCTCTCCCTTGTAAGACGATCCAATACGTATCTAAATACATGGGCTATAATACGATTTAGGGACGATACATTTTAATATTATTTAAAACATTTTAAAAAAATGTAAACGTTACTCGGAGCGCTTGTTGTTAATATTGTTTGATACAGCACAGATTTATGGAGGGGCGGAGGGGAAAGCAATGAAAGCTGAAATTTTGGGGGATTGTGAAAAGTAATCATTTTTTTAACATATTCTTACTAATAACAATATTTTTCCACTCCTACTGTACAATGATTGATGAAAGATAAAACTTACAATATACATACACAATTTCTCATGACCTATTTCTCATAATAAAGTTCCAGTTCCATAATTCTTCCCCAAATAGTATCTTTCATGTTTTGGATATCTTTCTTTCAATCTTTTCTATCAATTCTACAGTCGGGCTTTAATGATGCAATTCTGGAGACGAGAACAAAGACGATATTTCATTCAATGTTTAACACAACTCCTCCTCCTCCACCTTCTTCTTCTTCTTCTTCTTCTTCTTCTCGTCGCACCCACCTCCATCCCTCGCTCCGGTTCGACCGAATGTTGAGCGACCGTTGTGCTGCAATTTGACAGACTGTTGAACTGTGAATACGCTCGGGCCGTGGAGAGCTGTCTGGCCCGGAGTGGAATGTGATGGATGGCCGGGAGAGCGAGAGGACATGTGGAAACAACTGAGAAGGAAGGAAGGAAGGAAGGAAAGAAGGAAGGGGAAAAACTTCTCATGTCTTTGTGTATTTGTGTTTCTGCAACTCCAGACCGCACCCTAGCCCCTCCCGTCTCTCTCTCTCTCTCTCTCTCTCTCTCTCTCTCCTCATCCATCCATCCAACTATCAACCTCCATCTTGTTGACTCGTTTTGCACTAATGTCCGTCCACCCCGCTCTGATCGGGACACTGAAGGGAATTGATGCCAAAATGAAATTAATGACAAGACAGAATTTTTCGATGGACAAATACATAGATTTTTAAAATATTTATTTTGTGATTTTGAGATGCGGACTCGTCGGAATGCATTTGTCATGGCCATGTTTGTCCGTGATGTGTATCCGCAGGGTCATGGATATGGTGGCGTGGTCCGCCACTCTCTCCAGATTGACAAAGTGAACCAATGTTAGTGATGGAGTGGGAACCACCCAGCATAATTTCTCAATAACTCACCAGATATTTGGCGGCATCTTAGTCAGCACAAGTGCCTCCAGGGCCATCAATCCAGTCCAATGATTGATCCTCAAAGTGTGTGTGTATGGGTGTGTGTGGTGTAATCTTTGATTGTCTGAAACAGAGAGAGAGCTGGAGAGAAATGGAAATAACTGAGATGGAAAGGACTCTGCGGTTACTTTCTCACCCATTAGTCAGTTTGCCTCGTCCCAATCAGAGTGGAATTGATGCTTTTGGTTTGTTTTGTATCCGGTCCGATTGGGTTTCACGTTGTGTTATGAGAAATGGGGCCTGTCCATTTAAGTGATTGCATTTTGGTTAATGTGGGAGCCCTGTTTGCTCCAGATTTTAAGATATTTTCTTAGATAGAGGAGGGGTGGGGAGGAGCACCTGCCCCTTTGACCCTTGATGTCCATGGACACACCTTTTTTTATCAGGCGCGTTTTTGTTTTTTAGTGTGAATGGGCATTTCATTGGAAACAGCTGTGTTATATATGGACTAAAAGAGGGGCCCCCAACTCGACAGACCCCTGTCCTAGTGGGATGGTTGGAAGTGGGGAAGCTGATGGAGGGAGCATAAGAGACGTGCAAAGGCAGAGCAGAGCGTTTTTGTTTTTTTTCAAAATCGGAATATCAATTGTCAACCTTGGATGAAATAGAATAATATTAGCCCAAATAATAGCCATTTTTAAGCGGGGACCACTGTGTGGTTGTAGTGGTGGAAAAAAAGACAATATCTCTTTTCCCGACATAATTTTTTATAATCACGGCAGGAGAATAACATAGCAACACTAATGTGTTTTAATGAGTTGCAGATTCCAGAATAAATGGCTTTATTTAGCCGCTCGAGAAAAAGGAGAAGAGGAAGTCCAGACGAGCAGCAGGGAGCGGATTGATTTTCTCTGAATATTCATGAGGTACGCTCTCCGAACGTGTCCTCATTGGTTGAGTCCAAATAAGTCTTTATTGGTGGAACTGGTGTAGGAATATGACGAGTACTTTTAATATTTTAAGTACATTTAAGATGTCGTACTTGTACTTGTACTTTTATTGCAGTAGAAATGTCAACATGGTACTTTCACTTTCACCAGAGTCATTTAGTGAGTATTTGTGCTTTTTCGTCAGTAACAGCTGAGAGTATTTCTTCCATCGCTGCCGACAAAAAGTACAACTGTGGTGATGCCTCCAGCAGCAACTCTGGTGTCAGGGTCGCAAATTTCGGCAAACGTGGGAAAAAAACAAAACAAAAGGGTTTGAATCACAGCCATAGAAAATGTGTCGTCAGTTCAGTCGTGTGAGTGAGTAAATGTAGTGAAGTGTGATACAGAACGAACTTGTGTGTGTGTGTGTGTGTGTGTGTGTGTGTCTGTCTCACATGCCAAGTGGAAGTGGAAAAGGTGACTGGAGGCTGCAGCGTTGGAAAGGTCAGCGGCTGACACACTCCTCTCACAGATCAAGCGACAGCGACTGTAGCAGAAATGGAAAAAAAATGGAAAAAAAGAAGAAGAGAACAAATAAAGCATAAATAAGACATAAAGGTTGTATTTTTGGAATGCACTGGATTGCGGCATTTAGAAAGAAGAAGGATGAAACAATACTCCTTTGGTTAATGTGTAATTAGACTCAGTGGCTCAGTATTCACCTGCCATCTCAGAGCATCTTAGAGCAGTGTTTCTCAACATGTGGTCCACGGACCCCCCGGGCGTCCTTCGGGACGTTCCGGGGGTTCCCAGGCAAAATGATTAATAGTTTAAACTTCACTATTATTCAAAGATGTTGGCACCATTAGAGAATGTGCAACAATGACTGTTTTGATCCTAGTTTCACTTTTATCTCCCCAATTACAGTATAGACACTAAATCACATCGAACAATAAAAAATCTGCTCAGATCGTGGTCCCAGAGACAAAAATCTTATAACATTATCAAATGGTGGTCTAATTAGGGTCAAATTGCGTCTCCTTGATGTGAAAAAGGTTCCGAATCTCTGGCTTTTTTTCTCGGGTCCCATTTAAAAAAAAACTAATTAATGACAAACCATGGCAACCCAATTCCCAATAGGCCTTATCTATAAACCGTGAGAAGAGTAAATCCATGCGTAAATGCATATTTCTGAACATTTTGTGGAGCCACTTGATCATTAAACACTGATATTGTAGCTTGAATAGGTAAATCAACCATTTCTAAGACATAAGAAAAGTTTGATTAATCACAAGTTTGGGGAATGATACATATATGATACATATACTGTATGTTGATAAATGATATATGCCAAATAATCACATTCAGACATAGTATAAAGTAGCCTAGGCCTCCGTGGGCTTCCCCGTGTGTCTTGAAGGTTTACCGTGGAAAGGAATAGGATTTTAAAAGACTAAGGAAAAAATTCTGTAATTTGATGGCGACCCAATTAAAACCTCTCGCGACGCACTTGTGGGTCACGACCCAAAAAACTGATTCAGAAGCTTTCACACTTTAATGTATAATGGCTGCTTCAGTGAGTATTGCAAAAGCTGCTTTCTATGGTAATATTATTATTATTATTATTATTATTCATGATGATAGGAATTGAGCATGTTGTGGTAACATGTTTCGGGTAAAGAGCCAAGAGAGTTTCAGACTGGTGCAATTTGATAATCATAGTCATACACTCATTTGCATTAGCATTACCAGCACATTTGGCGTGACATCTAAAATATAGGACACGTTACATAAGTGCTCGGTAGTTTCATGTAATTTGCTTCAGTCCACTCGATGCGACATCGAAGTGTTTTTATAAAAAAAATTTCCCCCAATGTAAATACTTTAATGTAATGATAAGATGGCATTATATAATATATAAGTGAATGTCGGAAGCCATTTTCCCGATGGCTCCCATAATGGGCAAGCAGCCATTTCATTCATTTACTTTGTAATGGATTGTGGGATATTTGCCCACCTTGCTATGACAGAAGTGGAGAGCATTTTAACGGCATGAGCGTGATTTTTCTTTTTTTTCCCTTAAAAATTCTGGATGCTTTTTATGATATGATGCAGATGGTTGAATGCTGCAGTTTTCACTTTTGCAGCATATTCAAAAGTGTTTTAAGCCTGGAGACGGTGGCTGCTTTAACTCCGTATTGTGGATGAAAACTCAGAATATTGCTGCGTTAATTTTGGATTTGGATTTGTCATATTTCAATATATCGAAAAGATTCACAGCAAGTCCATTTAAAGTTATGACACACTTGATGATTAAAGTGTTTATTTAGATTAAACAGATTAATCTAGGCTGTACAATATATTAAGATATTTAGATTGTGTATAGAGACAATATTGACAGTTTCAGCATAGAACTACAGCATTTTCAACCTTGGGGTCGCGACCCAATGTGGGGTCACTTGATATGCACAGGGGGTCACTGGACACTGATTTATTGATATTCAATATATTTTTTAATGATACATTAAGTTAAATAGGTTTAAAATATGCAGTATCATCATGAAATATATAAATTTTGTACCAAATTTCAAGGTATTTAATGCTCTATATACTGTATCAAGTCTGAGGCTGCCTTCAAAAATTGAAGCTACGATATGTCTAGTGCCTGTAATTGCCGGTTCCAGAACAACTTTTAGCCCCGCCCCCAACACCTACAATGCAAGTGAATGAAGGACGAGACAAACTAGGAATTCAAAATACAAGTTGAATTTTTTTGTAATTTTAACGAAGTTCACATAATATTATTATTTCTGTCAACACTCATTTATCAGAAATTTATATTTTATTGAAGTTATTTGATTATATTAAAAGGGGCTGTGGTCAGGCCTGGGGATGGGTTCAAGGCCGTTCAAAACTGATCTGTGAGTAAATGGGTCCATTTCATATACAGTCAATGGTCTATGTGCACAAATCACATATTGCAACATTTTATTCAGTTAATCACAATTATGAAGAAAGAAAGCCAATCCCTAAAATAGTCCCTGTTACATCCTATTTAACCAGACCGGTCAGATTCTATTACAAATGTTGAAATATGCTGCAACGTTGTCGAGTCAATCCGAGCGCAGTGATGAGTATCTGTAATGAAAGCGCAAACACATCATTGATTTGCAGGAGATTGCGGCCGCGTTCCGGTTAATGGCGAGAAGAACAAATATATTTCGAGACGTACTGTAAGTGTGTTCCTTCCCCTCCTCGCTCAAGTGCCTCCGTTTAATTGATTTCTTCAATGAACATGATTCTTAGTTTCGCGGGCGCCGCGGAAACGCAGCATTCTGTATCCGTTCTGTTGTGCCGAGACGTGTAGGATTTGTGGCACTTTTTTATTTCAATTGTTCTGTTTGTTTTCTCCTTAACACGAGCCTCCACCTGTATTTATTATATTTCAACACAAGGGAGTTTTGTTTTTTACATAGCCTTCTTCAGATGTTCAATGCAAAATAGAGAAACACATGAGAAAAACTGTTTTTGTGCTCGGAAAGGTGTTTGTCATTTCCCAAAGGGCAATCCCCATGAGTGTGTGTGTGGGTGGCGAGATGTTTGTGTGTGTGTGTGTGTTCATTGTATCATCAACTATTAATTTGCACTGTTGCATTGTTTTTCCAAAATATATAATATGTTGATGATGACTTTCGTCAAGTCATTAGTGGATGTGGTGTAAAACCGCGTGTATCTGTAAAGTCATCTGAAGCTACACCCTGGTGCTTCAAATCAAATGCATACAAAGGTAACTACAATTTTATGAGTGAAGATCAACATACCACCTTATTGGACATCCTTGTCGAGATGGAAACCACTACTATATGGTTAATTTATCAGCTATAAATGTCACCTGAGTCTTGTCTCTGCTAGTTCTCTTCATTCTAACTGAAGGAATCATGTGAAGGGATGTCCAATCTGACTGGAAGACACAAAGGGAGTGGGGTTCACCAGCATCGCCTGCTCTCCAGGGTGCCCATCTCCAATGTCCTTGTTGGTCTCAACAGAAAATACCAGAGTGGGTTAATGAGCATTCTCATGTAAAGCAAACAAATCCACCCGAGCCTTCCTAGAGCAAGACCAAATGGGGTTTTACATTGTCCAGGTGGAGACGCCACTCTCCTCAAGTTGACCCTAAACCCTGGTCATCTTCCATCTTGGCAAACCCTGGAAGATGAACCTCCTTTTCAAGCCATGACTCTGATCTTGCCATGCCACCATGATAGTTGATGTAAGACCCCGCTTTCCAAAAGATGGCCTGTTTCTCTTGGATGAGAAAAAGTGCTAAACAGGATTTCATACCGCTTCCATTTGTCAGAGATCATCATCAGATCCCTTCCATTTAGGGTTCCAGATCCCTTGAAGAATCCCTCAAACCCTTTCTGAGGCGATTGTAACTGTAGTTGCCCCTGATCACACAATCATACTCCCACTCTGCCCAGGGCTTGAAAACGGCCAATTTAGGAATGCCTGACCCTCTGGGTTCAGTGAAATGAAGTGGGAACCCTCCCAGAGCATCAAGGTAGATATGTCAAATAATAGCGTTGTCAGCTTCTCTGGAAATCATGCCCTGGTGAGATAGTAGGACTCATTAGTCAAGTTTCAGAGGCCAACAATTACTCCTCTGAGTCAGACATCATGATTGGTATCCACGCTCCAACTGCTGGAGATCAGGCATGATCTGTCTCGACTATCTGGCACTGGTATAGAATGCTGTTGGGCATCGACAAGCCCCTGAAGGGCTCCTGCATAGTTTGTGCATGAAAATGAAGGTGTTGCATCTCAGTCTTACATGAGATTTCCCCCTCAGGACCACAACCAGGTGCAATGTACCGGTGGTCTGGTGGGAAATCAACAGGGATGGATTGGGTAACTCACATCACTCCATTCAGGTTGTGACATACAATCCAGCGATGTACTTCAGGCAGTGCTCTGTAGGAGGAATATGGGAAGAGGAGCGCGTATATAATAACATAAATATTACATCAATCCAAAGCCTTTTCACTTCACACAATGTTCAAAAATGATCAGGCAGAAGTCTTTCAACTTAATTATGGCACTTCACACTTCATTTACTGCAGATATAAATTTATTCATAGCTGCTCAAGCAATGCTAGGTGCCTGCACTCAAGTTCAAGGATATACAGTACTGTATGGCAAACAGTGCAGGATTTAAATGTTATGGTATAACAAATGAAAGAATCACAACAGGGTCTCCAACATGAATTCAACTGATCTTCAAGACGTGCGGTAGGCAGTATTGCTGATGTTGTGTACACTGGTAGTGGTATACAGCCTTCTGAACACCTCAGATGACCCATACAAATATGAAATATTAACAAATTTGAAGCAGAACCTGGTTATGATAAGGTCTCATCACATGATTCAACGCCGTATGGTACTCCACCCTTAATGGGTACTTCCAGCTATGCAATCAGTTTAGACAAATTCATGCTTCAAACGGTCTAGCCCTTATTATTATCGGTTGCTATGCCAACTCGAATGCCAACTGAATGTCCCTTCCAAATTTCTCATTATGATGTGTACTACTTGGGAAAAGTAAAATGTGTCGGTAACTGATGTATAAAAGCCCTGACTCAAGAGGACATTCTTTGATTGTGGATCCGACTGTTTTCCACAGATCTCAGCTGTGCCTCTTACCCATTGCATTACTGCTGTACCCAAAGTTCAGGGCTCCCCCTCAGGGGAACAGCTTCTATACTTCTGCACATCGGAAACTAACCAATGGGACACCTGGAAATCAAGGCAAATTTATCATGCATGATGCCTCAGAGTGAATAATATAAGTGAATGGCTAAAATGGTTTGACAGTCAGAGTTGGCCTTTTCCTAAAACTGGAAACTTCTAATAGTAAATTACTCTTCACAATCACCATATACCATGCAAAGAACTGACCCATGCTTCTAAATTCAACTCTGCCAGTGAGAATGAAACCTCAACTTCAACCTTTAATTGACCAGAAAAACCTCCAGACTCTGCAACTCTGGTGCCAGAAGTAATTGAGAGGAGATGTCAGCGGTAGGGATGGGTAGACTCATCTGGGTCCTGCGAGAGTCCGTAAAGTCAATGAAAGCCATGAAGTAGGAGAATACATGAGAGAAATTAAGGTGGGTAATGGAGATGGAGGGCAGGGTGATGGGCAGCAGGAGAAATAAGATGGATGGATTAAAGCCAGACTTTAATGGTGGCTTTGTTAGGACATTACACCAATTGACACTACTGCAGGGCACGCATGGGAACTTTTATCTCAGGGAAAAAACTGTGTTGAACATTTTGCGACGCCACCAGAATGACATCTGAGGAGTCGTCCTGTAAATTGCCACATTCAAATACTACTTGAAATTATGTAATTAAACAATTTCCATAGACATTCACCTCCATCGACAGAGTGGGTGACGACAGCCTGACGTCACCCATTTTTGGTCAGAATCTCGGCTGATCACCTAATACCTCTTGGACCGATTTTTAACAAGTGCACTCTTGAAGTATTGAGTATTGAAGGCAATATGGAAGTGCTTTAAACTGCAGTTCAGCTAATAGCCACTAGAGGCTGGCTCCAGAAAACCTCGGACAAAATGGAAGCCATCGGAAAAAGCAGAAACTTCTCGCTAGAAATGTCAAAAGTTTCCAATTTTTCCACCAGACTGAAGGGTCTCGATAGCTAATTTTATTTTTCTTTTAATGGGTGGAATTTTAGAAAGGTATTGTTCCATTAAGCGGATATACAGATAGTAACGCTTAGATGGTGTGGATGGTGAGCAGGCGAATTATAGCAGGTCTAGGGACATTCTAGGGATATTTTCTCTGAGTTGATGGATACCAGCTAAATGTTGATGATATGTTACTCACCAAGTCATCTTCTTTCTTCACTGAAATATCCTGACACTTTAATTTCAGTGCTTTCCTGAAGTTCCTTCATTACCATCACAAGGTCCACACAGACAAGGTGAACTCTACGAGACTAGAAACAAGTAAAATTTCATGTAGAGCGCTTTATTCGCATTCAGAATAAGTGCTTTGAGCCTGTAGAAACTAGGAGCATGCAGGAGGCGTCAGGCACCGCCGCTGAAAGAACACTATCTTGGCATGTTTGCCGTCATGAATAAAAATGGCTTCACATTTAAAAGCCATACGTCTTGTTTTGCATCGAGCCGGGCTTCTGTGTGATGCTGATCAATTTGAAAAAGAGGGGAACAAAAAAATGTATCAAATGGATGTTCTTTTCCCAGCCTCTTTGTCCCTCCTCCCCCTGGTGCCATCACGTGCCACCGCCTGCCATAACAACAAGAGCAGCATGAAAATCTTTGACGGCCACCTTTTTTTGTTCTGAAAATCTCCTCATCTCAGTGGTTTAGGAAATTAGAGATTCACAGGCGGCCGCCGTGGAGTCTCAAAGGCCGACAGATAGAATAAATGCGGTGCTCATTGTAATGATCACTCTAAGCCTTTGCTATCATCTGCAGAATGCTGAATTTAAGGAACTGTCCATGCTAAGGCCCGGACAGAGCCTGTAAGGCTACGGTCACACCTCAAGCCTTAGTGCTCAATCCGGATGCATTGCTCAGGTCTGATTTTTTTGGTTTGGATTATTATTTTTTAAATGTGGCCAGATTCCAGAGTGAACTGGTCTGGGATTATCACCCAAAACATGGTCAAGCTCAATGTAAAACGGGCAGGTGATCCGACCACGACCGCTTAGTTGGATTGAGTCTTTAGCTTCTTTAAACTTGGCTTTAAGGCAACATACAACATATACAACTACGGCTGGGCAATATTGAAAAAAATCTAATACCGGGACCACAATAATTTTGCTGAAAACCTGAGTATCTATAATTTGATGGTATCTGTTTATTTTTTACATTTATTTTATTTCAACTTTGCAACAATCAATTAGAATACAATTATGTAGATGTAGTGGCATGTTTTAAGATAGATAGAGTTACTACAGCCTTAGTCCAAGCCTGGACAATTCTGACAAATCAAATATCATGATACTTTTTGACAAATACTTCAATATTTGATGGTCATTTGGGGATGACTATTGGTGCTTCCAAGATATTTACAGGCACAAAATATTCGAGAAAGTATCATTAGTAATATGGATATTATAACCAAACGGGTTATGTGGTGTCGGTCAGCCTAAACAATAGGGATGCCCCAGGGGACTTCTGGACTGGGAGTCAGTCAGGAAGACATCTGACCACACTACCTCTTTATTGGGGGTCACATGCGAGGGCGAGTTAGGAATGTCAGATGGTCTGTCAGATGGTCAGGGGTTTTATACCCCTGGTGCAAATGCTTTATAAGCCTGAACGGGAGAGATCACGGCAGAGCGTGGTTTTCAGATCTGTCGGTGTCGGCGGAGATCCTGTCCATCATCATCCTCACATCACCTTTGAAGATACTACAGTTATCAATAGCATTGATTAGAACAGCTACAACAGTCTATGAAGTTCAGAAAATCTCTTTATTTTACAGAATGCTCCGTAAAGACAACATTTAACGATATCAACAATAACAATATTACGATATTACCAACATCCCAGACGATATCTAGTCTCATATCATTCATCGATATTCTATCAATATATCGCCTCTAACCCTGCGTACAACCCAGCCCTGCATGCGAATGCAAAGCACGAACTCACAAATCAAATGAAGCGGTGTATAAATGTTTGATGTAAATTGTTTGTACAGATTCAGCTGCAGTTGTTTTTAATGTTCACTATCTGTGATTTAAAACAGACTGTAGAAAGGATCGCATTAACTCCAATCTCCCCCTCATTAGCATGGCCAATTGAATGGCTAAGTGGAAAAGTGATGGTCAGAATGAGAGTGTGAAGCGTTCTAATCTGGCTTTTATCTTCCCGCCTTGAAGGCGTTGACCTTTCCTCCCTCTAATTGGTTTATAAAAACACTCTGTGGCTGTGGCGATGGTGAAAACGAAGGCTGCTGCTTCAAATCTTTGATTTACACCCAATGCTGTCCCCGTCGGAGGCTGAACTGGTGTTGTTCATTAAAAAAAGAAAAGGAAAAAGACTGAAGCAAAAACGAAACAAATAAGAAAACGCTGCTACTGTGCTCTGATAATGAAGCATCGTGGCTCAGAGTTCACTGCATAAGAGGCTTCATAGAACCTTAATTATCATTATTGGATTTATTTTTTATTTAAATCAGGGACTAGATGCTAGGGCTCTACTTCTTACCACTCCTGTGAAAGGTGATACATAAACATAAATGTACTTAGTGAGAGCTGAAATGTGAGAGGGATGAGCTCAAATCCCCCCAAAAATGCATGCACCTGCAGGCACCATTACATCATAAAACAACCATATCACACTAACACTATAACAAAAGTCCTGAATTATGTAGCAGTGATTATAGACTGATACTTGAACATGAATATAATGATAATTACATGAATATAATGATACTAACATGAATATAATACTAAAATTAATAGAATGATACTAACATTAATAGATAATAGAATGATACTAACATTAATAGATAATAGAATAATACTAACATTAATAGATAATAGAATGATACTAACATTAATAGATAATAGCATTAATAGAACGATCCTTGATGTCTAATCCTATAGATCCATCCTTTGTCTGATCAATATCATAAAAAGATAAAGGGGCGTTTTTGCAGACTGGGTTTAATCTAAACTAGGACTAAAATAATCCTATTTAAATCCACCATTCAAAAATGCCTTTCTGAGACGTTGCTTAATTTGAGATGAATTAGTCCCAGACTAGGAAATCCTAGACTGAGGTGATGAAGGACTAGTCAACTCCTTCTGTCTGGTCTTGGTCCAGATAATCCTCAAGGTTGACCTGGAGGCCACACCCATTAATCCAGGATTCCAAGGTTTCCCAGGTTTAATTTAAGATTCACTTAGACCTCCAATCTTCCTTCTGGAAATCAGAATTTTTGGACAAGTGTAAACTATGACTGAGAAAGGGTCATTTCAGTTCGTGTGATTTAGTCTCAGATTAGGCCTAATCTGTGTCTGTGAAACTGCCCCAAGAAGTGGTGATTAGATGATCTCTGAAGGTCCCCATGGTCTACAGAGCAGGGACTGGCAGTAATTGGTCAGCTCTTGGAGGGGTCCTTCCTGGCCCCCTCCAAACCGGACCCGGTACACAGTGACCCAGAAGTCCACCCCTCCTCCCCCACCACCGTTGCATAACAGTGTTTGGCTCGTGACGTGAAAGGTCTTTACCTTGAGGGAAAACCCGACCTAAGGCGAGCCATCCCACTTCACCGCACTCCAGACACACTGTTTCTCCCACTTCCTCTGTGTGTCTGTGTGGTTCTGTCTGTTATCGGAGTTTAATTTTTTATTTAATTTTGGTTTTACGCAAGTTATAGCAATTTCTTGGTTTGCAGGAGGCTTTCTTGTGCTCTTTTTAAAATATGTATTATTTTCATCAAATTTGCATTTCTTAGATTTTTATCACTTTTTGGTTTGAATTTCATAACTTTGATCGTATTTTTATTTTAGTCTTCTTCTAAAAAATGTTTTTTAATGTGGATTGCCTAAGGTGGATTATATGCGCTTACACTTATTTCTGTCCGTCTATGTTGGTTTCTCTACTCATTGCCATTTTAAGCCATTTTAGAGCTGATCCTATCGCTGCGGGTAGTGATGGTTAGTGGTTTGAATTCCGTTTGGTGTGTAACCTTGAAAGCTAGGACTCTATTTTTTGTGACCTTTTCCCTTTTCTTGTCCTTTTGTCGTCACACACGCATAAAACTATGCCGTAAGTGATGCACGACTCTGAAACGATTTGTTCATTGTGAACAAATCTGTTAAATGACTCAGGAGTCTGGAGTCCATCCGTCAAAAGAGCTGAAAAATACTGTAGTTACCAAGGACTAAATGAACGTCCAAGGCAAAAAAAAAAAACGCCAAGGCGTCTGCCATGATTCATATTGGAAGCGAGTGATTCACTCTTCGCGTTCCACCGATGTTGTGAATTCCATTCACAACTCAGAGCCGAACCGACTCTTCTGACCCTGGCTCATGGTTCAGAAAGTCCTCCCTCGCTCACCGTGCGTCACACCGACCGAACCGACCGGACCAAGAGTCAGAAAATCAAACCACTCTTTTTGCTCAGCGACTCGACAAGAACCGAATCTCAAAAATGTGTCGAACCTTTCATCACTACGAATAGTTCTCACTTTCTGCACACCCTGAGTTGGAATTTTGCTGGAATTGATTAATTTAATGAATTCGTGCAGACTTGCAATTTTGATCTTGCAACACAAGAGCTTCTTTCCATTATCATTATTTTTTAAGTGGAATTTGAAAAATGGCTAAATCTGCATTTACTATATTCCACATACCAGGGGTCTCCGCTTCCCCTCCTCCCGGGTTAGTCTGAGGACATGTCAAGATGAATCACGCCACATGACACATGGCACCGACTGGTTTGTTGTTTTCAGAGAGTGATGTCCGCCACCGCTGATGCATGATGGGAAGGGAGGATGGCAGGATGGGAGGTTGGTTTCTCCCAGTCAGTCTGCCTCGCTGGGCTGCGGATCAGGGCCTTTCCCCCCGTCCTCCGTGCAACTGGAGCTCCGGCGCTCTGACAGCTCCGACTTTCTGAGGAGCTGTTGTGATTTGATGCTCCAGTTTTCACCCAAAATGGACAGAGACGCTTTCCCCGACGCCAAATGTTCCTTTCCACTCCGGTGAACCCGTTTTCAAAAGGATTTTTTCTTTTTTCTAGTAGTCTAGTATATGTCGAGATGTACTCCCTGTCTTGGCAACACAGCCATTAAGTAGACCGTTGAAAGAAAGGGATATTCATCAACCGCCTATTAACATGTTATTTATATATTTTTTCCTCAGTTCTGGTTCGTTGCTTAACTTATTACACTGTAACAAGTGTTATTTTTTCTATCAAAAATACAATTTATTTTCCATTTGATTTTATATGAAAATATGCACCAAAAGAATCCAGCCTCTTAATTTGTTTTGTGTTGGCTTTCTGCGTAATTTACAACTTTATTCATTGGCTGCAGCATTTGTGCCAAGCAGGTGTCAATTCTGAAAGTAATGTACCGCTCACACGTATCACACAAATTGCTTTTACCCAAACACATAATTATTATTATTATTATCTCGGTTTATTTTGACACGTGTTCATATGAGGGTGCATTTGTGTGAAGTAAAATAAATTAATGAACAACAGACAATTGAGTAGATGAAAAGGAAAAGCTGTCAAATCCTGACTTATTCCCTGTGAACGGCCGACACTGAACGCTAGTGGATGCTGCGGCAGGGCGGCGCGGTCCGCCACCGCCGCCTGGTA
>OMKR01084869.1:5943-16405 GCA_900302355.1 Cyttopsis rosea
ACTTAAAAGAAAGAGCAAAGGAAAACAGCGCGGTTAAATGTTTAAAATGGCGTTAAAGTAAAAAAGGTGACCAGTGAGTGCTATTAAACACCCCGCTAACAAACTGTCCACCTGAAGAGGATTCGGGAGGACATGCGAGGAGGCACATAAGAGCCGTTTTGAGGGAGTTTGAGAGCACAGGTATCGTGGTACAACTACAGTTGTCAAAGTTACTTAATTTTGTCGTATTTTGTATTGTTCATTCCATTTGAAAAGGCAGAAGCACCGTTGCCTTCACAAATACAAAATACTGCTAAATTAAGCGCCTTTTAACAAATAATATTTGACATTTTAACGTAGGTTTCTTACCATGAATTAGCCAAAATCACGAAAATGACAATATTAGAAATCGAATAAATGTGAACTGAGTGAATCATGAGGGGTGATGTATAATGTGATGTATAATGTGTGGGCTAGTGACTAGTCTATTAATTGACTCGAGCACCGTTACTTTAACAAATACAAAATACGGCAAAATGAAGAACCTTTGACATTTTATTTTTTTGCATTTTAAGGTAGGTTTCTCACCATAACCAATTTTCCAAAAATGCGGCAATAGTGACAATATTAAAAATCTAAAAAATTGGAAATGGTCAGGGGTGATGTGTGAAATGTGTGGGCTGACTAGTCTATTAATTGATTCAAACCTTATTGAGACAATACTTTGACAGGAGTCTGTGACCAGCTCACACTAAAAGACTGCCGGTGGCAAGAGCACACACTGGAGTAAGGGTTACGTGATCTCTTACTTGATCTTGTCACATTTTGTTTCGGTTTGTTCAATTTAAAAAGGCAGAAGCACCATTGCTTTAACAAATACTAAATACTAAATTAAGAGCCTTTTAACAAATAATCTTTGACATTTTAAAATTTTTTCACAATCATGTTCAAATTTTCCAAAATCACAAAATAGTGACAATATTAAAAATCTAAAAATGTGAGCTATCATCAGGAAAATGGTGACGGGTAATGAAAAATGTTCAGGAGGTTTTGGGAATGTTCTTATTATAACGTCCCCGTCCCCGTCCTCCTCCTCCTCCTCCTCCTCCACCTGGCAGCACTGGAAGCCGGGACATTTCATTTCGATAAGAGGGCCCCTATGTGCTCATCTTTTGCACAGGGATGGCACACACTCCGCAGATTGTTGCATTGGTTCGCCATTCACCTCTCAGGAGTGGGAGTGGGGGAGTTGGGATGGGGGGACGGAGGGATTCTTTTTTTTTCTTCCCAAAGACAAATTGCTTTCTTGAAGTTTGTTTTAGTATTCCACAAAAAAAAAAACTCTCAAGGCGCAATCGTCAAGGAGCAAGCAAGATAAGGTGGGCGGCAGGAAAAGGAAATTCATTTGAATGGCCTCGTTTGTGATAAAGGCTTAGCGCGGTATTTGAGGTTGTCCTCGCTGGGGCTCTGAGGCCGTATGATATGACGGGCTGTTGCCATGTCAAAGTCAGAAGGCTCTCTCTCTCTCTTCAGGAAAGAGAAAAAGGTCTCGGCCGCCGCCCTTGCAGAACGACGAGCGTGCGATGTCAGGGAGGAGGGTCTTCAGATGTTGACTTTGCTTCACCCTCATTGTCAAGGTGGCATAAAAATAGGACGTAGTACGCATTTAGTGGACGCTATGACTACCAGCGTGACCTTGCACACCCACCCTTTATGTCTCCTATAGGAATAATATCAATAATTCATATAAATTAAGTAATTAATTGATTTATTATAATTATTATTATTATCATTGTTGTTGTTTTATTATTATATCGATATTCCAGGAGGTTGATTTGTCGTCACATGAAACAACACAAAAATATGAGAAATTTCAGAAATTGTCATAAGCAAAAGCTGTCCAGCCTCTCATTTCTAGGCCCATTAAAGTCAAATCAGGCAGCCGATCCACTAATGAATAAATGACTCGTGTATGAATTATGAATGACTTGGAAATGTAAGAAATGCAGAGACATTTCATTTTCTTTTTTTTTTTTAGCAATTATTTTTTACCGGGTGCATTTCTTCTGCATTTTCTCAAAAATCACTTTTAAATCTATATTTGAGTTGAGATTTGGCGTAAAAAACGGGTGCATTGATATTGTCTTCTGGGAAGCGTGCCCCAAAAAACACACGGTAAAAAAGTGCGCTAAGCACCATTTAATAGAAAGAAAGTATTATTGTAGTATGAAAACATAGATTGTTTGATATCCAAAGGAAAAGTAAAGGGCCAAGTGTTTGGGGCGAGATATATCTGAATTTCCATTACCGTCTGAAAAAAACATTTAACAACAATAATAGAACGGGAGTCAGAGATTAGGGCTATTTTTCGCATTTTCCTTTGCCATTATACCCGCTGTAGGCAGTTCTCTTTCTCAGCCTCAGCCTCTGCAAAGTTAAAGTCCTTGTTTACTGCCCATTGCTTTGGTAAATAGCCTTATTTTAGCTGTCCTCAGAATTTTAATTAAATCTTGTTTTTTGTGTTTTTTCTGCTGTAAATGTATCTGCACACGCAGGTGGATGAATTGGCTCTATGTACTTTGATTTTGTTTTGCATAGAGATAAGCTCTTCACTGAAGGGTTCACTTGTTCCCCAAACTCCCTATCCATTAACGCACAGGCGGACAGGCAGGTACTGAGGTAGGAATTATTTCCAGGCATTTATTACACACTCTTTATACTTTTGTTCTTTTGTTTTTGACTGAGGTTTTTCCAATATTTAATTAGACGAATGAATGTTTGTCGTGCTTATTGATCTCGACACAGGAAGCCTTGATGAATAGACCCTTTTTTTTTCCAGAGAGTACTACTTCTTAGTTCATTAATTTAAAGCTAGTCTGTTGTGAGTTATGTCTTTGGTCTGCAGTTGGCAACGATGCAGATTCAGGCTCAAAGGAGGGTGACCAAGAATCGTTGGCAAAAAAAAGTGCCATTTACAAAAGAAAGAAAATCTGAGCAGTGGCTTTTCGTGAAATACGTTTTTAATCTTTGGAATTTGCTGACGTCGTGCCTTTCAAGAGGCCATGCTAACTTGCTTTAAATGAATACATCAACTTTAGTTGAGAAAAGGGATGTTGATCATAATTACTTAGGGAGGGATAGCATTCTACATCCCATAGAGTTGGCTATCCTTAGTACTTTACTGATTGGAATGACATTTTTGATTATTTTCCTTGATTCGATTCTTTACCAATGATGTTGGATTCCTAGTGATACCATTCTCACATTACGCCAAATTACACTACCTCACAAACTATTTGTCATAAGTCACTGTGTTTTTTTTTATTGTAGAGAACAGTGGAGAGAGACAGGAAATTGGGAGTAGAGAGAGGGAGAGGAGAACCATTATGTGGTTTTATACATTTTTAAGACTGGGAATCGTGCTACATCTCACCTTAAATGACTGAAGCACAGTTATTTCAAAGCCTATTTGTCGTGGTAAATTAGATAAATAATGAAAATGTGTTATTACTTACTCATTACTTCTTTAGAAAAGTTACTTTACTCATTATTATGTTTAAAAAAGTAATGCGTTACTAGGGTTAGTAACTTTTGTTACTTTAACGCCTTCAAAATGCCACAATTGGCTAATGCTAGACCATGCATAGGTTATATTCAGTGTTATTGTGGCACCTAAAGAAGAAGAAGAAGAAACATGGATCTAAAGTATTGCACTAGGCTAGAAAACACAATAGAACCATCAAGGGTTGAGTTGGAAATAATCAATGCAATAATCAATCAATTCAACCGCAGAAATTAGTCACATGTCCTCCGCAACATCCCTGCCTCAGTTGTCCCTGGGTTGCAGCATGTAGGTTGTTGGAGGTTCAGAGCCAGAAAGAGCTCACCCCATTGGCTCTTGGCGGCGTGGGATTGTGGGATGTCTTGGTGGAGGATTACACGCTACACAAACCGGGACTAAAGATGTAATACGATTATATCAAACATGTCTAATATCGTCAGAACGGTCGACCGGGGTGAAGAATGTATCCAGAATACTCTGACTGGAGACTGGATCACTGGCTCACACTGAAATGGCCCTTTTCCATACACATGTGCTGGCTCGGTTTGACTCGGCGTGTCAGCCCGACACGGCTGGGATTTGCATCTCCATTACAACAGGGCTACCCGCTTGAAGGTGTGTTTTTAACTGATGATGCACTTGTCTTGAGTCGATGACATCTAAAATGCAAATATGATTCATCTAAACGTCTATGTAAGTGCTGAAAACAGGTATAATATTATTATAATTTTAATTGTAGTAAAAACCGGGATAATTTGGTATGTTGGAACCCTGTGGCGGAGCTCGAGCCTGCAAGCCCTGCGAGCTGCCGGCAGCTCCGGGCTGTCGGCAGCTCCGGCAGGGTAAGGTAGATTATTTTATACATTTTAGAAAAACTGGATGACGATGCTGAATCGTCCCTGTGATGACGAAGCCCATCTGACATCACCGCAACCTGCTTGGAGGCGGGTCTGGCGCACTTTGGCCCGACTCGACGCGTTTAAACTGGAAATAGAAACGCAAATCAACGCGGCATGGATTGACCAAAAGTGCCAATGTAAAAGCCCCAAAAGCTGGTGGAAGATTTAATGTCAAAGTTAGTTAGTTAGTTTGTCAATTCCATTTGAAAAGGTGGAAGCAGCATTACTTTCAGAAATACAAAATACTGCAAAATTAAGTACTTTTGAATATGTCTTGTATACGAGAGTTGTACCACGGTCCCTTACTCCAGGGTGTGCTCTCGGCACCAGGAGTAGATGCTCACAGACTCCAGTCAAAGTACCATCAATAGATACTTCGCCCAGTCTGACTTGAAAATAGAGACACTATTGAGGGTCAAAAAATCTGAACAATCATCAGGAAAATGGCCAGGTGTAATACATGTAAAATGTGTGTTATGTGCTGACAAGTCAATAGATAAATACTTGATTTTTGGCCCATATGGCCCTTTAAGGGGATGGGACGGGGTGTGGGACAGATAAGGCACTCCTAGTATTTTATTTTGCTTTGGGGACGCAGCATTTGCTTCTTGAGGGATGTAGTGAGTTTTTTTTGCTGCTCTAACATTTTCCCGCAGATTCACCTCATATGGGGAAGTTGAATGCTTTCCTCCCTATGGGCCGGAGAATGCACCACTTAGCTCGGTACCTAAAGGAGAATGCACCACAAGGGCTCCTCAGGATGAAATTACATCATAAGTCACTGTCCACGGCACAAGGAAAAACGCTGAAACATAATTTTCAGCTGGTCGACGCCAATAAGAGGAATTGTGAGAGCGGTGGCACGAGAATAAAGGTGAGATATTGGCAACCGGTTGAACCTGAACATGCACGCCCTGCTGTCCACCGTAGTGATGCAAGACTGGCCAACGATTCGTTCTTAGTGAACAAATCTTTTAAACGACACAGGAGTCACTCCGCCAAGTTGTTCGTTTGCAAATGGGTATTGGTAGCCGGATTTTTACAGAATTCAATGATTCTTGTGAGAATTCTGACTCTTCTGTTCAGTCGAATGAACTAAGAGTCTGAAAATTGAGCAAATCTTTTTCCAGAGTCCCTCGTAAAGATCCGAATTCCAAAAAGAGCCGAACATTTCATGGCTCGTCAACACCAGTTAGAGCAACTGCTAGGTTGCGATATTGGCAACCGGTTTTCCGACCACTTAGACTCCTCTTCTTATTCCCTCCACGCTTTCCCCTCTTCGCCACCGGACTGAACTTCGCCGCCTCGGCTAACGTCTGATGAAGCGCAGATCAACGATGAGATCTTCTCACTCCTCCGCCTCCTCCACCCCCGGTGCATTCCGCACTCCCTTTATTTTTAGGGCGCGCTCGCTTTCTTTCCAGACGCTGGCACCGACTTTTGCGCCTCTGCTTTACACATTCGGGTCCGCGAATCTGAAGCTTCCCAGTGAGTCATCATCCACCTCTGCTCCCGAAAACAACACTCCAGGCCTTCGCTGTCCTTTTCGATTTTCCTTATTTATTTGTATGGTTTATTTTTGTTTTTGTTTTTTTTGGGGGGGGGGGCGGTTATTGTTACTGGTCTGTGACGGCCCTGGTGGGTTTGATGCCGCTGACGATACCTGTCTGACGATGCATCGCTGAATCCAATCTCCACATCGGGAGAAATCTACACTTTTGTTTTCCCGGCAAATTGTCTCAATCATATATATACTGTACATCTATCTATATACATCAAAAGGCATATATGTTAATGAAAATTTTCTTTGTTTCTCTTTTTTCTTTCATTTCATCGGGTCTCTCTGTATCAATCCATATATCTATCTATCTATCTATCTATCTATCTATCTATCTATCTATCTATCTATCTATCTATGGAGTGGAAACTGTCTTCAAAGTGCATGAGGTGTCATCACAGGGCTTTGGTCATTTGTTTGGTTTGAGTTTGTTTCTGTTGTTTTTTCATTCCTGCTGCATGCGTTCATCTCATTTATCTGATGGATGACACTTTGCCTTTCTCCCTGTGCCAGCGTTTCAAGGTGTGTTCATGTAAAAATAAAACACTGCCACCATTGTGTTCAAACATTATGTAATTTGTTGATATTTACAAGGTTTCCCCGCCCAGGGACACTGTTACACAACACGTTGAAATAACAAGCAGGTTGCGCAGGGGTAATAACACTCGCCTTCACTTATTTTCTGGCTAATTCTCTTGTTTTGTTGGAACTCATCTTGAGATACTTTGTTATGCGTCATGTGCTTTTTTTTTAAATGTCACATTTATGAATTGGTTTACATAACATTGGTCTAGATGTAATATGCAGGATGGGTTAGGGTTGTGTATCCATGCATGGGTTTCATTTTAAGTAAAAAAGCTATATCTATATCTCTCTCCATCGCTACATGTATATATATACTTTAAATGCAAATTTTAACCAGATATGCACTGTCACTTGTCGCTTTTATCCTCGCCCCCCGACCGTCCTCTACGGTGATTCTCCATCGTATTAAAGCTGAAATCGAAGCTTGGCTCAATTTTCACTTAACCGACGTCATTCTCACACACGACACACGCTGGGATGTTCGCCCGGGAGCCAAGTGGGTGAGGTATTTGTGCGAATATATGTAAAATTAAAGAGCGGTTCGGAATGCGGTATGAGACGGGGGGTCTGGCGGGCCCCCGGGAGCGTCGTATCGTGGCGTAGCGTAGCCTAGCGTGTGCTGAATCAGCCTGTGATACATGCTAATCACCAATTACGTAGCGTCCACAAAAAAAATCCCCCTACGGGCACAATTATCAAAACAAAAGGCTACGAGTTATCATAATTTATCTGCTATGGGTATCCCGTGACAGCGGACCAATTTCCTCACCGGGTTTCGGGAGTCGCGGGGATGCAGCTAAGGGTTCAGAGAAGTTGAAAACTCCATTGACTGCCTTTTTTTTTTTTTTTTTTTGCTATTTCCTATTTGCAGAGTAGCATAAACCTGCACCATATGTGCAGTGGTGTAAAGTAACAAAGTAAAGTACTTTGTTACTTTACTTAAGTAGTTTTGGGACTATCTGTACTTTACTTGAGTTATTATATTTCAACTTTTACTTTTACTTAGCTACATTGAGCTCCAAAAAAGTATACTTTCACGCCAATACATTTCCCCTGAACACCTTTGTTAGCTGTAAAATCCAGCTAGAACTAGCTACAAACCTTAGCTGCTCATTAGCTGGTCTTGCTGGATTTACCTGGTACGCCGGCTTGCTCAAGCTGGTTTAACTGGTGATCAGCTGGTAGACGAGTTTTGTGTAGCTGGTTGAGAGGTGAGCAGCCAGGTTGGTATTGCTGGTGTAACTGGTCAGTTGGTTTCAGACCAGCATGGTCATGCTGGTGTACCTGTTCTGGTCTGAGATGACAGATCAGGTGGTGATGAAGGAATAGTAATTCTTCCCCTGCTATAAAATGGGCAAACAGTTTCAAACTCCACATTATGGCAACCTGTTGGGCTCAAAATTGTGGCTACTTTCACTCGTAGAATGAAGCGCTTCCCAATTGATTCAATCTCACTGACCCGCGCTTTTGGAATTTCGCGGCCGCCATAGGTAGCCATACAGCCGAAGGTAAAAGACTGAGTTTGTTTAGTTTGTTTGTTTAGGTCCATCAGAGCTAACTAGCTAGTTAAAATCTAGCTAACAGAGCTAACTGGCTATTTCCCCCCTGCTTTAAAACCGACAAGCCGTGCAGAACTCCATGGTAAGGCTCCCTTGGGCTCAAAGTTCATATCTGCTTTCACTAGGGTTTCCCAATCTCGGCAACCTTAAACTTTTTGGCATTCCTCGGCCATCATAGGTAGGTGTAAAGCCAAAGGCAAAAGTCAGACTTGTTTACATCAAACATAATTTCCTTGAATTTCTCCTAATGCGGTTTTAAGCTTATATAATCCTGCAACGGGGCGGTTTTACATCGAGTTGAAGTGACGGTTCATGTATTGTAAACACAGACAGATATAACAATCGATCATTTTGTGCCTCTGCTGTGTTTGTCAGCACCAGGCTCTGTCTGCAGGTGTGACTGATTTGCCAGAGGGGTGGACGGTGCTGCTTAATCAGGCTGAACTCATACCTTTTAATTAAGTAAAAGTACAAATACCCCTGACACAATATTACTCTAGTAAAAGGCAAAGTACCACATTGACCACATTTCTACATTTCTGGATGACATAGTAGAACTATGGCATCCAGGTTCTGGCCTTCACTCTAGCACATCTGCAACACCAAAATCGCAACCGTAGAATAATGCCTGTTCACCGCATTAGCAACGTTATTTATGAATGACACAACAATGAGTATGTTGATGTTATTACATTATTGACATCGTGTAACCGAAAAAAATCATTAGTAATGACATTGATTGCGGTGCTTTGTACAATATCGCATTGATTCAATATAAATCACATTTTCACGTGGGGATCGACTGGTCTTTGTGTTCATTGTTTGATCAGTCATCACATTGCGTTTGCAATAATGTGAGATTTGCAATAACATGATTGTACACTATTCACTCACTACAAATACATATGATAAAAATTGTATTACTATTTTGATTCACTATCTAGATCCATGTAAAGTAATTGTTTGTTAAGATACGTGTTTCGCCAATGACGACAACAATGGCCACAATGACGTCAACAACAATGACGACAACAACAACAGCAACGACAATGGCGATGACGGCAACAACAACGACAACAATAACAGAACAAATAAAAATTACTTGTAGCGGGGACAGCCCCCCGACACACTATTTCTACGTCCATTTTGAAACTCTGCTACTTTAAGAACTCTTTTGACTTCACTACAAGCTATACTCCGGACCAGATTAGCAAACTGATCCATCAGTGTAACTTTTCTTACCTCCCTCGTTTAAGCCGCGCCAAGATCCAGCATTCCAGCTCCTGTAAACGGACCACCAACCACTGATGCAGTAACTCATCGCATCGCCCAGAGGCCTGCCGAGAACGTAGTCAGAGTGACGCGATGGATCATGATCAGAGTTTGATGTCGATACATTTTTATTTTTTTCTTTAATTCCTATACCAGCCTAGAATTCCCCTTTTGTGTACAACAACAACATAATTGTTGTCAACAACAAAGATGACAACAACAACGACAACAATGATGACACTGACAATGACAACGACAACAATGATGACACTGACAATGACAACGACGACGACAACGACAACAACAACAACAAAAACAACAACAAAAACTAAGACGACAACAACAGCAACGACAATGACAATAACAGCAATGACAACAACGACAATAATAATAGAACAAATAATAACTTTTTTCATCTAGATCTACAACTACAACAATGACAATGACAAGAACGGCAGTGACAACAACGACAATGACAAGGACGATATAATAATAGAACAAATACCTACTTTTTTCATCTAGATCCACGTTAAGTAATAGTTTGTGACGTCAATGACGTCAACGATAATACTGACGACAGCGACAACAAGGCCAGCAATGACGACAAGGACAAGAACGACGGCAATGATGACAACGACGTCAACTGCGACAACAGCGGCTGACAAAAACAACCACGACAACAACAATGACGATGACAAAACCAACCACCACGACGACAACAAAAATGACAAGAAAAACCACTACATTAACAAGCACAACGGCGACACTTTCATGACAAGCGGGGTGTGTTGCACTTTCCCAAAAGGAAAAAGTCGAGGCTAAAAAAGAAAATGTAGAAGAAGAGAGAGAGAGAGAGAGCGTGAGAGAGAGAGAGAGAGAGAGAGAGTGTGTTTAATCTGTGAGTCACACAACAGAGACCCCTCGGGCAGCGGCCGCGTCTCAGATCCGCACTTCAAACGGCTCCTTCTCATTCACATTCCTTACAGGGCATTAATTGGCGAGAGCAAGGTAAAGGAGAGGACAGAGGGTGTGTGTGTTGGGGTAGGAG
>OMKR01084984.1:2273-14184 GCA_900302355.1 Cyttopsis rosea
CCGCGCGTGGCGCCCGGCCTCCGAGACGCACTGCAGTCCACGTGAGGACGGCGCGGGGACTGTAGCGCGGTGACCTAGATTTTCGACAGGTCCACGTGTGGGTGGGACCAGAAAGACAGCAGTCATGGTTAGACTGGTTAGATAATCTAGAGCGGCCATGTACTACGTGTTCTAATCACAGACACCACGCTGCATACTAATATAATTCATTAATAAAATAAAAAAATAAAAAATAAAATAAAATAAAATATATTTATTATTATTATTATTATTGTTATTATTGTTGTTATTATTATTATTATTATTATTATTATTATTATTATTATTGTCGTCCTTGATTATACCACCCCTGCCATATACGCCAACTGGAAGTTATTATTTTAAATGAAAAATATTATTTATTACACCCTATAAATCTATATTACGTCATTTAGCAGATGCTTTTGTCCAAAGATTACTTGATTTGTCAAATGCATTATACTACCTAATAGTAGTATAATGTGAAATATATAAGCCAAAGCGAAAGCGAAATATATAAGCCAAAAAAAATAAAGCTAAAAAATAGAGCAAATACAATTGGAATACACACATAGGGATAGTACACTACAGTCTGTAACACCACTCTTCTCGTTTCTGTACACGATTCACGTGGATCTAGAGCTTCCATTCATATTTTCATTGTCTTTATTCATCCCTGTACGACTGTGCGGATGTGGCGTCAGTGGTTGTACAGACAGACATCGTGTACTCGGAATTGCATATCTGAGCTGTTGATGTTTTCTTTTTTTGGAGCCGCTCCAGTAATGACCCCGTACAGTACAGTCAGACAGCACAGAAACCAGGGTGTGTTATGTAACAGTGTTATCCAACCAGCAGGCTGGAGGTGATAAAGCAGGTCAATCGCTGCAATGAATAAACTTGGCAGCAAACACACACAGTGATGGGGTGTTTATAGGGCGTTCGCTTGAAAAGCCAGGTCAAGGGCAAAATTTCATACTGATCTCGCCAATTTATTTTTTTTATAAATCTTTTCCTTTTCTGTTATTTTTCTGTGAATACAAACATGTTATTTTGTTCCAGTTGAAACATTAACACAGTTGATCATCTGTCCTCATCTCTGGCCCCACAGAACATTGGAAATCCGTCTGACACGTAGTCATAAAAATAAACGAGTGAGCATTAAATTGCATTAATTACGCCTTAAATCTATCTAATGTGTATGTCCTGTGCCTTTTAAGGAACACATTTTACCATTCCGATCTGTACACGATGTTGCTGAGTTCAGTAGCCAAACATGATCTGAATTGGGCATTCATCTAAATTAAAAGGCTCATTCATTGACATTTGAGGGGTTCATTTCCAAGAGGGACTTTCAGCAAGTTTGCCAGTTTCTACTAATTTGTTAGTAATAAAAGCAAGCACTTGAGTTTTGCAGATGTCAGAGCTGCATGCCGTTCCTAAGACCAGGGAACAGCAAGTTATAAAAGTAGATTCATAGAAGGGTTTGGTTTTGTTTTTTTTCTTCACAAAGGTGTTGCTTCAGTGGGTTTTCATTGTATCTATTCTTCTTCTCCTCAGGAGGTGTCATCGCCTACATCTCCTCCGGCTCCACCTCAAATCCAGAATCCTGTATGAGCGACGGCTCCAACAGCAGCTACCTGGGCTCCTCCCCGCCCACCAGCCGCCCCTCACTGCCCAGCCGGGCGGTGGGCATGGTGGTGGACATCGCTCCGCCAGCAAAACCCGGGCACCAGCGAGGCCAGGGGTCCAAGAGGTCTGGACACTCCTCCGCCTCCAGCAAGAGCACCATCACCAGTGAGTACATTATTCAGCAGTGATACCAAGCTCCCCTAGTCCTATCCCCACTCCTAACGATCCACATGGAACAGGGTCCTAATCTAAAGCTCCACCTTTTTCTTTGTGTTGTCAGAAATCAGCGGCATGGTGCTGTTGTGCAAGGTGTGCGGTGATGTCGCCTCCGGATTCCACTACGGTGTCCATGCCTGCGAGGGCTGCAAGGTGAGACGTCCTCTGCTGCCACCCTGCTGCTCCCATTCACATCTCTTAATAGTCAGACTGTATTTGTATACTTAAACACATTAATCACTATAATAGACTATAAACCATTGGCACCTCTATTACTGCCTCTAACAGTGAGTGGTTTTGTGCCTCCTCAGGGCTTCTTCAGGAGAAGCATTCAGCAGAACATCCAGTACAAGAAGTGTCTGAAGATGGAGAACTGCACCATCATGAGGATCAACAGGAACCGCTGCCAGCAGTGCCGATTCAAGAAGTGTCTTGCCGTTGGCATGTCCAGAGACGGTAAGAATCCCTGTAAATATATGGGGACAAAGTAGGATAGGTATTGCAGGTTACTCAGCCCTTATGGTGCAGCTTTGAGCTTCTCTCCTCACTCTTGCCAAACTCAATACTAACTTGTTCAGTCAGCTGGTCATCAGCTGTGTTTTAGATGTAAACATTTTCACAGTTTCACCACATGCTAAACAAACTCTGTCACCTTCTGCTTGCAGCCGTCAGATTCGGACGGATCCCCAAGCGGGAGAAGCAGCGGATGCTTCTGGAGATGCAGAACGCCATGAACAACATGATGAGCGGCAGCAGCACGCTGCAGAGCATGCTGCACGGCCAGCAGGGGGCCCCGCTGCCCATGGAGACGCTGGACAGCGATGCCAGCGCTTCCTCATCGCCGTGCTGCCCCCAGGACTCCGAGTCGGTGCTCTCCATGGACACCAACACCAGCTCCGCCTCCTCCTGCGGTTCTGACAGCGGCGAGGACGAGGCCGTCGTCACGGGAACCAACCGTGGGCAGGCGTCGCCAACACGCAGTGAGGCCTCTGCGTCAGCGTCTGTGCCGGTCACCATGGATTCGGGGAGCGACAGCCGCATGGAGGACCCGCAGCACAGCTGGAACCGCTGGAACGAAGACGCCATCACCGTGAGGTACCAGCACTGTTGCTACAGCAACAGCCAGCACGTCACAAACGCCGCTTACAGGGAGGAAAAGACAATTTACCAGCAGTCCCAACTGCAGCAGCAGTTCAGCAGCGCCCCCAGTGGTGAAGGGTCAGAAGACAGCCACAGCCTGCCACAAAGCCAGAGCAGCTGCAACAGCAGTCACAGTGGAACGAGCCACAGTGTGGACAACAGAGCACACTTGGTGAGTTTCACTGAACGTACAATTATTATGTAATCGCCTAATAATTTATTATAATTATTATTCTATTAATTAATTATTTAATCTAATTGCAATCATTTAGTAAAACCGTGAGATTCTACAATCATAAGTCTCAATACAATCATAATTTATGTAGAATTTTCAATCAATGTGAGTGCAATGAATGTGAGTGGAAGTGAACTTCCATTTGCAACCGTCGGGTTGAGGAAAACACTATTATGCTAAAAAAAAGTTTTTTTAGGGTTTTAACAGCCCTGTTCTCTCTCTCTCTGTCCAGGTTTGTCCCATGAACGCCTCTCCCTACGTGGATCCCCGCAAGCCAAGCCAGGAGATCTGGGAGGAGTTCTCCATGAGCTTCACCCCGGCCGTGCGCGAGGTGGTTGACTTCGCCAAGAGGATCCCGGGTTTCCGTGACCTCTCTGAGCACGACCAAGTCAGCCTGCTCAAAGCCGGAACGTTTGAGGTATGTAATGATGCCTTGTGTGTTTTATTTTATTTTATATTATTATTTTATACGTTTAAATTGCCCTGAATGTCACCTGACACCACTCTCTCTTTTTCTTCTCTCTCTTCTCCAGGTGCTGATGGTCCGCTTTGCCTCTCTGTTCAACATGGCTGAGCGCACCGTCACTTTCCTGAGCGGGAAGTGCTACAGCCTGGAGACGCTGCGCTCCCTCGGCGCCGGCGAGCTGCTCTACTCCATGTGCGAGTTCAGCGAGAAGCTGGCGGCGTTGCGTCTGGACCGCAACGAAATGAGCCTCTTCATCGCTGTGGTGCTCGTCTCAGCTGGTAAGGACGCTCGGGAGATAAAAATAGCTTAAATTTTATACTGCAGTAGTCCTGTTAATAAGCATATAATAAGAAGAAGAAGAAGAACGGTAAATTTTACAACAATACTTATGGCAGTCATGTTTTTTTTATTATTTTATATAATTATTTTCATCTGTTAAAAAAATTTTTTACATTTGATTTGTATTTATTTTTTATATTATTATTATTATATTTTTCAATCTCTTTAAACAATGACTAAAGAACCCATGATGGATCAGGTCATCTTATCTTCATCTTATCTTATCTCCTCAGACCGCTCGGAGATCCAGGACCCAAACTCGGTGGAGGTCCTGCAGGACAACCTGATCCGCGCACTGCGGGAGCTGGTGGTGCAGAACCACGGTGACAATGCGGCGACCACCTTCACCAAGCTGCTGCTCAAGCTGCCAGAGCTGCGCTCGCTCAACAACATGCACTCTGAGGAGCTGCTCTCCTTCAAGGTGCACCCCTAACGGCCCGAAGGGGAAAAGCACTCCAACGACAATACAAACAAACAAACCAGGACCTGCCTCTGGACCCCTGACCCTCGGCATCTGACCAATTGATTTTCCAGAATGTACTGTACAGTTATTTTTTTATAATATTTTTGTTGAGTAGATTGGCGGAGGGTCCAACAAAGAAATATCAGATGTACTGTATTTATAGAAAACATGAATAGCTTCAGCTTGTTGCGCACACATGCCAGCGCACGTGTGTCCAAGGTTGCTAGTTCTCTGAGAAGAGCACTTCAGCGGCTTGACCATGCAGAGCGAGCGATTTGCTTTCAAAACTGCTTAGTGTTTATTTTTCTCCCAAAAGCCATTTAATTCCAAAGTGTATTGGCTCATGAGCGATGTGAATGTGTGAGTCGCTGTATGAAGCAGAGATTTATTTGATGTGATTTTTGTGACTGACTGGCAAATCCGGACGTGTGGCAATCGCTGCTGCTGCATGGCTGTACTTAAGTGAACAACTATACCTGGGTTTGCTCCCCTTTCTGCCATGGGAACGCAGCTCTTTCTGTGTACAGCATTTTATCGTTTTGTCTTATTACATTTGATAGTTCCTCTCGACTGCCTGTACCGTCGTCCTTGGGGGTAAATAGCAAGTTCAAGCCACGCCCCCTTTCTACTGCAACCTATACTAACTCAATAAGCACATTACCATTATAGACGTCGCGTGTAAACACAGTTTAGTGTTTCTACAGTTTAGCCACCATGTATTTATCAGAATGGGATGGGATTTTATGTTTGAACATATGAGACAAATGAGGTTGTTTTGTTTTGTTTTCATATTATTCTACTGTCTGGGATTTCGGTACAGCACTGACTCTTGGAAGTATATATCTCATCCATTTGAAATATATAAAATGTCTTGTTTCTTCCACTGGCAACATTGCAATATGTAAATAGCCATCTATATCTTTCACAAATGTAGATATATAAATATATTATAGTATAAATAAATACAAATACAAAGTGAAACATTTTGTGTGGTGTTTTTCTTCTTTTTGTTCTTTGTGCATAATTTATAGTATTTCAATTTAAACTACTAGGTTAGATGGGTACTTTCCTCATCCTCAAAGCGGAATTCTAGCAGCACACATCCAACAATAGGCAATTTATTATAATAATAATAATAAAAATAAGTCATAGAAAATACAAAAGAATATAACAAACAATAAACCTAAAAAATTTACACTAAACCTCTTTACCAATAATTCACATTCTTACAAAAGTGGAAACTATTACATGCAAGTATGCGTATGCATAACAGGCTGAAAAGCGGTGGTTACAAATCTATGTTATTACATAGATATGAATAGAATTGTCTTAGACTATTTTTCCATAGTTAATCTAGTCGGAAGATGAACGATCCTATGGGGGTATTAACATTTTATTGAATAAAAATAGTGACTCAACATTGTCACATTGTGGTGACTCAGTCTGTCCACAAGGCGGCGCTGTGCTTCTTATTTTGAATCAATCAAAACCAGCGAGGAGTGTGCGGATTAAATTCTATTTATTTGTGAATTATGACAATTTCCTTCCATACAATGTTCTGATCCCTTTACTCAGAATTCACACACTATGTATGAAATGTGTACTGTAGCAAGCTGAAAGTAATATATGTCCCATAATTTAACTTCTATGAAAGAGGTAAGCTCATCCTCGGCTCATTGACAAATTCAAAAAACAGTTAATATAATAATTTAACATTGAACTTAATCTAATGACATGACATGTTTTTATATCGGTTTAGGCAAATGAGTTATTCTAATGTAGTGCAGCATGTAAAGCAACGGTGTGGTTCTATTAACGTATAAATACAATTTATTATGCAATTAAATACAATGATTAATTGTAGCTACCATGAGGTCCATGGATCATTTGCTGTCCAATGATAATAACACATCACTTTGCACCCGGTGCAGTTGTGGTCTTTTTATTCAATAATAATACAAAACAGAGCTCCCACTGTGAATAGCTTTATCCCAAACACTCTTGATTTAGCACTAGACTTTACCTAAATGCTTTTAGAAAAACAATATGGAAATGACATTTGAAAGCTTTTCATAATGAATTATTCATGGCTGTATAAATGCGCAGACATTAAAGGTGCAATGTGTAGAATTTAGTGGCATCTAGCGGAACGGACTTGGCAGAAATGGAATATAATATTCATAAGTATGTATTAATTAGTGTATAATGCCATGAAAATAAGAATCGTTGTGTTGTCGTTTCCTTAGAATGAGCCGTTTATATCTCCATGGGGGCTGGAGCCCCTTCCACGGAGGCCGCCATGTTGCATATTGCACCATGTTTCTACAGTAGCCCAGAACGGACAAACCAAACACCTGCTCTAGAGAGGGACTTTCGCGGCTTTCCCGAGTTTCGTGGCCACCGTAGCTTCTCCTACACGGAGGGGAATTCAATTGGTTGCAATCTGCAACCTCACCACTAGATGCCGCTAAATTCTACACACTTCTACTTTAAGCCTTCAGAGGAGCTCAATTCAAAAGCTGGTAAGTTATATAATTTATTACTGAAAATCTAATAATTATAAAAAGCAAAACCTATCTACCCCGTCACTGATAATACATTGAGAAAACTCCTTTTAAATAAAATATTTGTGATATTTATGGGGGAAAAAAGTCATTTACTGCTATTTACTGCTAATAATTGGTGTGGTAGCCATTTTAGGATGAAATGTTCCTCCCCGTTATTATTATTATTGTTTATTTGTTTATTATACCTTCCTACACAACATATCAACTCACTATCTCTGATGAAGGTGAATTTTGATGTTGTTCTGAGATTTGAACTTTTAATTATAAACTGGCCACTGGGTGGCGCCCCATTCCACATAACATATTTTAGATCGTCACTATTGTGTGTGTGTGTGTGTGTGTGTGTGTGTGTGGTCATAGCATTTACAAAAAAGATTTATTGTAAACTACTACAGGATCTGTGGTTGTGGTCAATGATGTTGTTTTAACGTGTGCAGGTTGGGGGACATGTGTCTGAATTAACTTTTTAATTAATTTTTAATTTACTTATTGTTTTTGTTTTCGAAGTGGCATCTGTCTTCTCCCATTTTTAATCTATTTAAAATGTCTTCACTTTGCACTGTATATTCAGAGACAAGTATAGTATCGTATACAATCAATCTCTTTGACTCTTTGACCAATGTTTGTTCTGGTTCCCGTCGGTGTTCTGTGATGTGCTCTTTGCCTCTCGCGTGTTTCAGAAGACCCTCTCCTTCTTTTCCATGATGCTGTAAAATTAGAAAAAGACTATTTCATGGGGAAATAAGTCTTCACACACCTATGTAGAGGCAGAAGAACTGGAAGCCCTCGAAACAGTCAAAATAGTCTCGCACAAAGTCTGAAGTTGTTTGTTTAGATGATTCTAATTTAAATTTCTGCTGATCATAGACACGCAGTATGCACAGATGCCGTTGCTGTGGTTGTCCTGCTGTGCAACGTCTACAGAACAATATATATTCTTCTATAACTACATATGAAACGATATATTCCTAATTCTATTCCAACTGTCTTCGCTTTGCATGCAATCATTGAAAATATCCTTTCATAAGTACGTTGGAATACAGCTGAACTACTGTATTTGGGGGGGTTAGTCGAAGCGTTTCTTTGCTGCAGCCACCATCCACAGTCAGCCGCTCTGGAAAGTTGTGTCTTGCGATGTTTGCCCTCATGTTTTGCCATAGAAGGACATGCAGTTGTGCAGAGCTTCTGCTTGGCAGATGAATGCTCTGAAGTACAGCACCGTGGCGCGCGGCCATGCAAGTCTCAGATATGGAAATGGGAGAAAAGAAAAAGAAAGGGAGAGCGATAGAGAAAGAGAAGCCAAGGTAATGTTCATTCGCATTAAGAAGGACAAGTTAATTGAATGTTGCTGAAAATATATACTATGTAGTGTTGGAGTTAGTTTCCTAGGACTCTACCTCAGAGCTGTCAGGTTTTTTTTTTCTTTTAAAGACACAAGTACAACTGTTGTCCTTTAATGTAAAAAATGGGCCCCAAATTCTCTGAGGGCCCCCTAAACCCCAGGTGTGCTGCTCTGCAGGCTTAGCACAGGGTCATGAGATAAGGCAGTGGAAATAAGATACAGAGCATAAAGAAAGCTCTTTGCTTTGCTTTGTAGATAGACACCATTCAGCTGTGAAAAATGAGCGTCCGCTGAACCAGCCCGAATTCTATCATCTAAAATTCATTGTTTAGATTCCTTGTGTGTAAACTGGATTTGGAACAGGAAGAAAGCGAATGTTGTAAAGCTCATTAGGGATTTAAAATCCTTACTCCGCTTTGTCAGCTGTGAAGTCGAAGCGACCGTATTTGTCCCTCGCGCTAATCCTCTTGCTGAGTTCCAGAAATGTGTTTATTCATGGTTCTCTGGAGGGAAAACTTTGCCGAATGCCTCCTGCGACCCTCATGAATCAGATTACACTTTTTTAAAACACAGATTTCCTCTTGTAATATTAAGGCAACAGCTTCCACTACCACGTAGTGCTTCTGACGCATAACACCTCTTTTTTATTTATTAATCTATATTCCTTAGACCAGGGCGGCCCTGGTTGCCCCCTTGGTAGACTCGGTAGAAAAAGGTTTGAGTTATGAGTTATAACGGTGTTTATTTTCTTTCAATGGAATGTCACGAGGAAACAAGGGAAAGTCAACATCCTAAATGTATATCCTCATCCCCATTCCCAGCCCATATCCCAGTGGATCCATCCATCTAGATCCCTCACTCCGTCCTCTGTGGACTCATACCAGGGCAGCCCTGGTCTGTGTAAACACAGGAGCCAGCCCCATCCCCAAGGAAAGAAAAATTTAAGTAAAAGCTCTATGGGTATTACGACAATGTGAAAATCAAATGTTTGGAATCCAATGGGATTGTTTTTGCTTTGAGTTGGATTCCGCCTCCATCTGTAATTTATTGAATGACTTCTGATTTGTAGTGGAATAAAGAGGAGGAAAGGAAAATGTACAAATTAAACAGAATTGATCGTCAAGAAAAAGAAAAGTGTTTTCCCCTGAAGCATTTTACTATTTGGCTGAAACATATATGATGTTACCGCATTGTCTCACTCTGTGTGATGTAAATGATATAATGATATAAATTATGAATAATATAACGTGGAGTTATGATGAAAACTCAGCAGATTGACTGTCTATGTCTATCAAAGACAAAGCTCTGTGGTGGCTCGTGTGTGTGTGTGTGAATGCACAACACGTGCGCATGCATCGGCCGATGCCATCAGCCTTTTAATGGGAATCACCAGCAAAGACTTGACATGGTAAATCCCACATTGATCTCCCAGCTTCAACTCTTAACAGCAATCGGCAAGGGGCTTTAAAGCTGTAGTTTCTTTGTGTGTGTGTGTGTGTGTGTACGTGTGTGTGTGTGTGTGTGTGTGTGTCTGTCTGTGTACGTGTGTGTGTGTGTTGGCTTTGAGGATCTTTACATCTGGAGCAAAGGGCTGATCGTGGCTAGCTCCATGACCACAAAGGAAATGAGTAAATCTGGCATGAAGCTGGAAAGGAGACCTTCATTCGGCCACAGAAATGAAGGAAATGAACAAAAAAACACATCACAAGCAGCAGGTGGAAAGAGAAGGATTGTACAAGGTTGAGAGCCACAAACATGCAGAAGCTCTGGCGACCCTCAGGGCTCTGTTTCGGGACCCCTTTGTTTTTGGGAGATGAGGGCCAAGAGGCTTTTGGAGGCTACAGGGGTCACACTTGTACTCTATCGCTCATGGAGAACATCGTAAATAGTAAAGTACTTGAGGCTTGACCACACTGGCCAATGTAGTCTGTGGTCATTTTGATGACAAATGCCTCTCGTCCTGCTACTTTTCCAAAAAGTCAGACCGCAACTGCATTTTACTCATTCTAGTAACTGATGTATCTAGGAGCCGTGGGCTGCCATGTACTGTAGCACACCCGGGAAGCAGTTAGGGGGTTAAGTGTCTTGCTCGAGGACACTTCAGCACGCTACCAGGAGGAGCCGGGGCTCAAACCGGCAATCTTCCGGTCACTAGACCGCCCGCTCTACCTTCTGAGCTACTATTTCTCAACTTGTTTGTAAAAACCATTAGCCCAATTATTTGTATGGCATGAAAAGTATTTGTCTGCGTGAAACCCACATGCCATAGAGCCTTAGAGCCTTTGAAAGTGACCCGGGGGCTGCCGGTTTGCTCGGTCACGTCTGCTGCTGGAAGTGGGTCAGCTGAGTGGAATGCCATCAGATCAGTGCATACATGTGTCACAAAACATGCTTGTCTTGGGGTAATAGGGTGAAAGAGGTGCCACTGAATGGACGCCATTCACACTGACGCTCAATTAGGGGCCTAAATGATTTGGGGTCAGCACCGCACACGGGGGGTAACATCCAAGGCTTTTCTTCCAAGTTTTTTTTTAATGTAATCTCTAAGCAAAACACATTTTAAGACTAGAAGATTAAACCACATAGTTGTATTCTAGGGTGGAGGGTGGAATACAGTATTTGAGAAATTTAATTCTTGAGGATTTAATGAAATTTCAACGATTCAGTATATACCAAAACATATCACAGCAATGAAAATACACCATACGCCACCGATTCTCATACATTTAAATGAATGAAACGCTTTGAGGTGTGTGTGCATCGCGAATGGCCATCTCTTCCTCCTCTCATCCGTGAGCAGCCGGCCTCAGCATTCTACCGCTCTCCAGGGGATCGCAGGGCCACGTAACAACCAAATTCCTCCATATATATATATATGTACAGTATATTTTTTATTACCCTATTATATGTATTTTTTCATCCCTGAAGCTCTCTACTGCACACGCCATGATCTGCACATCTGGTCATGTCAACGCCAGGGGCGACGGAGAGAGGAAATGGAGTGTACGGTACGGTACGGGAGCACTTTCCCTGAACCTGCTGAGGCCACGGCTCCTCTCACCGAACAAGATAAATGACAAGAATCCCTGCAAGAGCCTCCCTGCTTCACTGATGTGCTGCGATGACAAAAAAACCCCCAAAACATATTCAACACAGGAAAGCTTAAAGTATTACCTTTGGGATGTTTAAAGAGATTTAGCAGTGGACGGTACTTTTTGACCCCTCTAGTCTATGGCATCGAGTGAAATGGAATGTCTTATTGATTTTAAACGCGGCGTCGGTCTCTTAATGTGGAAGAGCAAATGGACTTCCGTCAAATGGTTTTTTTTTGGACTCCATCAGTGGAGGTTTTCATGGCAGTGCTTTAAACAGGGAGAGGCTCAGTCTCCCGGCAGGATCGATACCCTGCTCAGTCGTTCAGCAAAATGGCTTGGGCTTTCTCGTCGGTCTCCTCCCTTCTCTCCTCTGGGGTTGTAACCTCTGTGGGTTTGTT
>OMKR01085468.1:0-11516 GCA_900302355.1 Cyttopsis rosea
AAATGGAAGGGAATATGGAATATAATATTCATAAGTATGTTTTAATTAGTGTATAATCCCATGAAAATAAGAATCGTGTTTTCGTTACCTTCGAATTACAGTATATCTCCATGGGGGCACCACCATGTTTCTACAGTAGCCCAGAATAGACAATCCAAATAGGCGTTTTTCATGAGTTTTGCAGCCACCCGTAGATTCTCCAACACGGACATCACCATTTTGCACCGCCACGGACACGGAGGGGAATTCAGTTGGTTGCAATCTGCAACCTCACTGCTTGTGGCCATTAAATTCTACACACTGCACCTTTAAGCTTTTAAAAGTGAAACATTTTAACTATACATATTGCACACAGTATATAATACAACTTGAAATAGAATATATTTTACATCCATTTACAAAACAACCCTATGAATTTCCAATACCCAAACATTTAAAATATTTACCTTAAAATAACTCCTCTGACTCCAAAGTTCTTCTGAGTTTGACCTTAAAGTCCTTCAGCTTTTCTTGTGCTTCTTCACTCAAATTCTTGCTCAGGTAATGGGCAAATAGTTGTTTCTCACTGATAAGACAAAATGGTGTAAAGAAGTTAGCAAGCCTAATTTTATTGATTAAAATGCACAAAAATGAACAAAATGAACACAATTTACACTGCATGAAACAAATCATAATACATCCGACAACCTAAATAAAATATAAATATATATACAACTATAAAATCTTCATTAAACATTTTGTCAAAGTTTGGCATTCTCACCAGAGCTCATTGTGCCATATTTTCTTCTTTTTCTGCGTCTTTCTCACCCACTGTAGTGTCATGTACACGTGGGGGCGTGTTTTGGAGTGTCTGCAAGGCCTCAGCTTGAACCTTCTCAGAATTGTACTCTTTCCTCTACATTTCTCATAGTCCTATAGTACTATAGTACTGTCTACTGTCTTGCTAAAATACATTTTTTGTAAAAACATTTATGTATCAATATATAAATTTATTGTATATAAAAAATTTATGTATCAAATGGAAAAAAAATATTATTGTCAATAGATTATTATTTTCCTCAGTTTTAGATTTTATAAATTACTTCACTCTCTACTACATCTCTCCCATCTTCCTGCAAAATGCATTGTGAATCCCGGTGAGTAGGCCTAACTCTGACAGAATATAAGCTTGTTGGTTATTTGATATTGTTCACTTGATACGATATGAAATGATAAGTTACTCAGAAAATTGTCTTTCATCACACCACAGTGCCACAGTTCCACAGTTCCACACATTGTCACAAGAAATACTTAGACATGCAATCCTAAAATACATACAGTACATAGACTAGCGTCACAAATCAGTACCAGGCCCCAATGCACAATGGTCAAACCGGGCCCTACCCCTTCCTAGCGACAACAACGAATCATTCCTGAGGCCATGCATGTGAAAATACACCCCTCTGACAGTAACGTGCAGCGAGGTCTGCGCAGGCAGTCTCTGCAAATCAGAGCGGTATTTTACTATGAAGCGTGCAGCAACTTAATAACTGGTAACAGCGGAGCACATGGCACGCATAGAGGCTCTACGGCATTATACACTATCGATCGAATATTATCCAGCATCAATGCCCTACTATCACCCATACAGTTGTCAGCTATAGACTACAATAATTCAAGCCAACACATAGACATTACGATCGGCGTGTATCATTAACATTGCTGCTGTCGGCACACCAATAATAAACACAAAACACAACAACGCAAACTTCACTCATAAGGCTATGATTATAGGCTGGTGTCGTCTCACCAATAACAACATATAACATTTAACCATGCAACCACCAATAGCAGATAACACTGTTATCTGCTATGTTGTCTGCATCAATGATGTTCTTAAGCTCCAGCTGGCGCACACAAGCATTTTCAATGGACAAAAGCCCCAGTCCAGATATAGGATAAATAACCCTTTATCAGCTTCAGCTTTGAAAAGGACCGTTCGGTGGATGCCACAATAACAGGAATAGTTACCAACAGAAGCAAAACTGTGCAGACTTCCCTAAAGCTTGCAGTTGATGCAGTTGTTGTCGAAAATTAACATCAACATTTGTAAGTTCTTGGTTTTTAGCTAGACGATCCGCGAAAAGCCAGCAGTGCTCACAATAGGCTACATCTAGCTTGTTTGAATAACATAGCCATGTCCCTGGTAGCTCTAAACCAACTTTAGTTTTGCTGGTGTAATATGAAATAGAAAAGCAGTGGTTGTCCTGGTTCGTATCCCTTGGGAAAGGTCAGAGTGGTTTTCACGACGCCATGGAGACAAATATACTGTTTGGTCTTCGAATATACATTCTCTGTAAAATGTCCCTGGTCAGTGGGATATTCATGTAGAGATGCAATGTCAGTTTTAACTGTAGCTAAAGTTAGCTGAGACATCTTTGTGATTATTATTTGAGGGCTTTTCAGAGAAATTGTCAATTTTTGGCAGCTTTGTTGTTTCTTTCTTATGTATTAATTTTTCCTTCCTCTTTTTAAATCCACCTTTATGTTTGTAATCAATCATGACAACTATGTTTATTTTAATAACCGACAGCTAGTGACAAGTGAACAAGGCTTCAGTCAGGCACATGATGTGCGACATATGTTCATAAACTGTTAGAATTCATATATACCAGAATCCCCAAGCCACACACTTTTTACTGTCAAATTAATCTATTAATCCTAAATAAACCTATTTTTTTTAACATATAATAAGGATGGTAAGGTATGGATTTATGAAATGATGTATTATTATATAATTACGACAGCAAAACAAATTTTCATTACGTTTTTAGATATAAATAAGTAAAGTTATAGTACCGTTGTAGAACAGTGAAACATCCTTCACAAGAAATAAAGAGCGGCTGGGGAGACGCAGACTGCATGAATTAATTCTGCAGTGGGATGTATTTATAATTATTTTAAATATATTATTATTATAAATGAAGTCCTAAATAGTGAAGTGCAACAAATATATCCCGATACTATTCCAAACTACACAAGCTTTGTTCCCGAGCTCATGGGGTTTTCTAGCATGCTTGAAAACCTTGTGTTATGCTTATAAAGCATATTACAGTAGTTCACTCTCAGTAAAGTGATCCTGGCACTCTCTAAAGATGTGCTCTCTCTGTCGAAAGCCAGGTTTATGCTCGACATAGTGTCCTGGGCGAGAGGGTGTGCGCGCATTTTTGATTTACGCAAACATGTGTGCAAACAATACCAAAAAGAAGTGTAACTACATGGTGTCTTGTGTTTTTTTATGACATTTTATTTTATTTTTTTCCCTAAGTGTTGCTTGTGAATAAAGTAAACCTCAAAAACAGGTTTTGATAACTATTTGTTTGGGATTATTATTTAATTTTATTTTATTTAATTTAATTTTATTTTATTTTGTGTTATTTTATGTTATTTTATTATATTTCAATTTAAATTTTTATTTCATTTTGTGCTATTTTATGTTATATTATGTTATTTTATGTTATTTTATTAATTAGATATAATTAGTCGGTTTGAAGGGCAGCGCGTGTAGCCAAGTTGGATAATGATGTTCTTCCGGTAATGCTCATTGACTTCTTGCTTATTCACAGAATATTTTGTTTGTACGCCCCCTGGCCATTCGGAGAATACTGCAACGAACAACGCATGACTGCCTTTGTGCAAGTGCGTAGCTCGGCTGCCGTTTGCGAATGCTTGCACCATGGTGTCTCGCGGGAGCATATACAAGGCTGAAGGCGCATCCAGCAATACCCATAAATATGTAAATATAATCTATATGTAAATATAGCCATAAAGCTAAGTATGCCACACCGCAATATGTCACACCTGCTTGGAGATGAATATTAATCCTTCATATCCTGTATATGTAAAGTTCGTCAACTTCACATACAACAGAGTTAATTCTTGAATCATAAAGAAAAACACACAAAAAGTACATTACATTATGTCATTTAGCTTTTGTCCAAAGCGACTTAGATGTCGGATTAGTTTTAGTAGTATTTAGTAGTAGTAGTTACAAATTTTGGTTCTAATACACTAATTACATTTACTTAGAGCAATTTCATTTTCCAGGAATCTCTGTCTTTGTGATTTGTGCCTAGAGTCCGAGACAGTTCTGAATTTGCTCCTCAAGTAAGAACAGTAAGAACAAAACAATGAAAATATTGGAATTTCTGCTTGGAACATGACAATCTGCTGCTACTTGACAGGTTACTAAATCATACAACATATTCAAACAATTAAATTAAAAACATGTTTTATCAAATATTAAATGTGAACTATCAAAGATTATAAATCATTTATACCAAGCAATAATTCTATATTATTGGTTATTTTAAGGGGTACAGATATACATTTGACAGTTGTGATATGGAATAGGCAGATTTACTTAAGTATACTTAATGAAGTATTTATTTATTCAATTTATAGTGTCCATCTTCTAAAACATAAAATGAATTTCGAGTGCAGTAGGAGTGTAAGTACAGTAAGTAGGCTGGAAGAGGAAACAGGAAGGAAGTCGTCTTCAGTTTCTGTTTTTGTTGGACACAAACAATCCCTGCTTTGTTTTGTTAAAAGAAGATTCAAAGACTAGAAACAACAAAATGTTAAAAACAGAAACTCTGCTGCAAAATATCACATAGACAGCAATCTTTACATAGTAGATACACCCTAGAAACTCATTTGATATACAGTAGATACAGAGTACAAAATCAGGAGATACAGAGTGGAAACTCAGTAGATACAAAGTAAATACACAGTAGATACACAGTATAAACTGTAAATACAGTATAATTAAACAGTAGATATGCAATAGATACACGGTAGAAACTGAGTAGATACAGAGTAACTACACAGTAGAAACTCAGTCGCTACAGAATAGAGTAGAAACTTAGTAAATAATGAGTAACTACACAGCATATACAGAGTAAATGCACAGTAAAAACTCATTAGATCTAGAGTAGATACACAGTAAATTCACACTAGATACAGATTAAATACAGTGAAACTCAGTAGAGACAGTAACTACACAGTAGAATATCAGTGGATACAGAGTAGATACACAGTGAATACACAGTAGATGCAGAGTCACTACACAGTTGAAATTCAGTGGGTGTTTCCTCAGCTCTTGGGTGTGCTGCGTGGTTTCTGGCGATACTCTGGCAAGTGGTGTAGGATCCAGCCGGCAGGAAGCAACATGGCCATTGCAAACACTGACATGATAAAGAAACTTTGCTGCAGACAAAACAGTGTGTTAATAAAATATTATAAATAGTTTAATAATGTTTCTCTTTTTAGTTGTTTTAAAGTTAGTGCTTTAAAAATATAACAGATTTGTGCCAAAGTGCACACATACTCATCATACACATGTAAATCAGTAAGACATAATGTGCAGTCATCTAATGTACTCAACTTGATTTAAAAACGAATGATTTTAAGCTCCTCACAGATGACTTAAAAGAGGAAATAAAAGAAGAGGTGATGGGGCGTTATTTGCTCCTCTGCTCACAGTAAAATTATCACACTAAAACATGTACAAAGTAAACACTGATTCCATCTGAGAATAAGTGACATAATACTCTCTTATAGTGTAATAGTAAAGTACTCACCCCAGCTCCGATCTTGTTCCTGGGCGGCTTGCTGTATATGAACCTCCGCTCCAACTGGATGAGTCTGGATCTTCTCAGCAGAACGCAGCTCCTGCTCACAACTCCCATCATGCACTGCTGCAACTTTTATTCTAAGGGTTTTCAATGTCTCAACACTTTAAGTCTCCTCCACCCCAGTGTGATGGGCGAAGCTATAATACGACACAGGAAGTGGGTGGGCAACAGCCAATAGAAAACCAGATCAAGGTAAACAGATGTTGACATCATCAACACAATTTTATGTTTAGCTCAAACTGAGCAAGGAAACTATTTTTACTGATACAACTCCTTTCAGTTGTAAACACTGTAATGCTTGAACAATGCACATTTACTGTAATTTAATGCTTTAAGAATGAAAGATTTAATGCTTTAAGATTCAAAGCTTTATGATTTGATGCTTTAAGATTTAAAGCTTTAAGATTTAAAGCTTTAGCCAGTGAACGCCTGACGGTTCCTGTTTTTCTGTGTCTATTTGTCTTGGTGCTGAGACATAATTGTGTGTTTGCTTTATGGAGCAGATTGGATCTGGAAAGCAGGATGTTTCCTCAGATGAAGATCTGAGTGGAAACGGGAGAATGGATCTATGATTAGCTCTGAATGGGTCTGATTGGGTCTGGTTGGGCATGGTTGTGTCTGGATGGGTCTGAATGGGTCTGATTGGGTCTGGATGTGTCTTCAGATGAAAGCAGCTTTGTGTCTGGACAGTGTTTGCTGAGAAGGAACATCTGGTTAAGCCGAACCCAACGCCTCTCCTCCAGTCTAATCAGATCACAGCTTGTTTGAAAATAAAAATGCTTGGTCAGTTTAGAGCCTCCACCAACAGTTTAGATCATCTCACTTTCTTGGTGAGTGTTACTAGCAGGGTAGGTCTTCAGAGTGCGGTTGCTGACCAATGCCCCATTTCCTAAAAGTATCTTAAGGCTGAGACGACCTTAGTCCTATTGTAACTCCATGGACTGGAAGATTATTTTAGCCTAAAGATGATTTTGGGAAATGAAGTCCAGTCAAGTAGGAATTGCAAATAATTTTGTGTCGCACACAAATGGCATGTTTTGCAGTGAACTTGTTTAATTCTAAACAATCTGAGGCAATAATCATCTTAAACATTTAAAATATGCTTCCACACAATATACTCAACACTATGTTCAACATTTTAACAATAAGGGAGTTACAGTTACTGTAAATAACAGTGAACAAATGTAATCCCATAACAATGGTATGTTGGAACAGATTTAGTGGTACTGAAGTGGGATGTCATTTTAGGAAAGTTTAGCGAGAACCTCACTCATCCCTTTTAGGAAAACCAGTCTAGTTCAGAAGAAACTGGCCTTGCACAAAAGACAGCTGTCGTTGGTTTCAAGATATTTTGTACACATTGGCCACAACAAGAAGCTACAACGTCCACTGTTGCAGGGATGCCAGTGAACATTTTACAACAGCGGGATCCATGACCGGATGTAATCCTGAATGCAGGCGTGACAATAGGCGAGACAAGCGGCCCCCGCCAGCCAATCAGATGTAAACTGAGTCTGGTGCTTAGACCCCGCCCTCTCAGGCAGCCCGAGACACAAATGGAAATGAAACCTCTCAGATTTTCTATTTTTCTAATTTCCATTTTTATATCCAACAAATCTTAATTATACTTTGGTCTGATGAATGAAAAATACAATTTTAGAAAAAAAATTCAATTTTCCAATTTTCTATTTAAAATTCTTTATATGGAAAATTGAACTGATAAGCATTACATGGACCGGACTGGGGCCACTTTACATTTGGCCTGATTGTAGCTGGAGGGAAGGTCGTGGAGTCACTAAAATTGACAGATGTCATCCTAGGCAACATGAATGTTGTCGTAGCAATCAGTCAAATATATTTAGAGATATGCCCCTCTGGATGTAACCGCTGACAGGCAGTGATGTACAGGCCTATGCTTACCAGCAAGGCTTTAAAAAGGGTATACACACTAGCAGGAAACCTCTGCTGCACTGCTCGGAGGGGTTGAACCTTTCAGGCATGTTGCACCTCTGGCCACAACAAATCACTGATGTCACAGAAGATATTTTGCCTTTGACAGCTGCTGAAAAGAAAAATTGGGTGTGTCTATAAGTGCAACATGCAAGAAAGTCCCAATGAAACACAAATGACTGGTTAATTAAAAAAAACATTTTTCACAAACTTCCTGCAGTTATTGCATTCACTATTTGTGTTAACTGTACAGTTATCAGTTGTTCTGTGCTGTTATTGTTATGCATTGAATATAAAATTTACGTCAACATTGTCAGGAGGGCTGACAGGGCTCTGAATCTTCCCCACAGCTGGTTAGGAGTGAGATTACATTCTGTTCAGTGTGAATGGTTATTCCAACCATCTGTGAATGTGTCAAGATCTTCCTGAATTCAGGGCAAAAAGACATACTGAGCACAGAAAAGGTGTGTGCAATTTTCTGGGTCGAGCAGATCGTAATAAATACTTGACACGGCATTCCAAACATCAGGCACTCTATCCTGAAAGACAGAAAATCAAAGATTTAAAATATGCAGTCTGTAAACCATATCACACCTTTAAGTTGCAGCTTACCAAATGCTCTGACTATTATTTAGAGATGGGAATTGGCAGGGATCTCTGATATGATTCACAATATATAAAATCAATCAATCTGACTATATCAATCTGACCAATTGATATATTACACCAATGCTGTATCAATGATACTAATTAAGGTTCCGTTCCATTCAGGTCAAACAGAGTCAGGGTGCTGCTCTGCATGTTGGCTCACTGGAAAGTCTCTGCTACACTAAATGGAAACCTATTTTTATTATATGGGCTAGACTATTACAAATCACAGTGTTTTTTAAGTGTACCAAGTGTACCTGACATTTTTCTTCAAATTTCAGAATTGTATAGAGAAAGTGGAGTAGAATACATGTTGCCACTAGGGGCGCTGCCACAAGCTTCAGTAACCAGTGGTCCATGTAGCAACCATAACGACTGCACATAGTGTAGGTAGAGAGAGATAGGCTATAGTCTACCTAGATATAAGCATACATTTTTTTTTATCTTTCTGTCTGTCACCACATACACTTCAAAATACAGTACAACAATAACAATACAATCTATGCCTAATCAATAACAGAAGATTTTTCATCGACAAAATATTATGATTTGTGGTGTATATTTGTCTCCATTAACAAACAATGCATAATGCATAATAATGCATTAATAACTAACACAAGTGTACCACACGGCCAAAGCAGAAAGAGAAGAGGAGATAAGACAGAGGAGGTGTGCGGTGGATTAGGACCATGTGATGGACCACTGAGCACCTGGTCTGGACCTTCATTTTCACAGTGTGTTAGGTTATATTATATTGATTATGTTATATTGACATTAATTATTGACTGTTCTGCGCTGGTTCACGTTGTTGTAGAGATATTGTGTTCAGCACAGAATTAAATAAAGAATAAAAATGTGTACAGATGGGTCACTGTCTACATTAAATAAATTAAACATAATCTACTATATATATATATATATATATATAATATCTTCAACACGTTTATTTTGTTTTTCTTTCATAGAAACACAATGTCAGCAGAAAGCTGCTGCTTCCAAGAAGAGACCGGCAAAGCAGCAGGTTTTTTTTTTTATACAATATTTGACTTATTTGGAATTGTTTGTTGTACAGTTTGAGTAGACGGGCATCAACAACATTTTTGTTTGTAGTGTTTATTTTTCTGTGAAATGTGTGTCTGTGAAGCCCTTTGAAACTGTATTGTGATTAAGGGCTATATAAATAAAATTGACTTGACTATTATGGTTTCATTATATTCATGCAGTTCATAAAATTTTTGTTCCGCGGTGGAGGCAATACCAATCGGTGTGGCGGTGTCTTCAAAGCCATCACCTGCCAATGCTGTTCAAGTGGTTGTGAAGGAGGAGGGTCTTCGGATGCTGCGCACACCAAGATTCGTCAAAGGTCAGAGTGATGCTGCTCCTAATGCTTGCATGTGTTCAGATATGACAAATATTGTTCAGGCAAATATGCATCTGAAGGAATGTTCCAGGAAAGTTGTATTTGTACCAACAGGGGACAATATAGTTAAAATGAGTTTGCCTTTAAATGTGTTGAGGCAAAGGGCAACATCACATGATCTTATCACAGAAGACATGTGGATGACTCATTCTGTTGATCGATATAACAATAGGCCAAATGAATAAATGAATTAATGAAAAACAAAGGAAAAATCCCAGACCAGGATTAAATGAAACAATAATTGTGGTTTTGTCACTAGAAGAATACGAACACAACCTGGAGTTGTTCGTTATGTGCGCTTTTCTGAGACAAAACATCTGGAATCATTTTATCAAAGTATTATGCAGTTGTTTCTGCCATATTGTGTAGATGTGCAGCTAAAACCTCCAAACTGTGAAACAATTGAACAGTTTTACAAGAATGGTCATGTGAGGTTTTGTGATGGATCAAGACATTCGGTCAATTCAGTTGTCGATTTAAATAGAAGCTACTTTGAAAATGAAGCAGATGAATTGGATAATATCCAGGATACGATGGATTCAGATGGTGTACTAGAAGATGCCTGGTGCGAGGTATAGTGGACGTCCCTGGAGCCAGACTACATTTGGACTCTGGGGTTGCAAATTGCAAATTGGCGGCACGGTGGCTCAGTGGTTAACACTGTTGCCTCACAGGAAGAAGGTCCTGGGTTCGATTCCCGCCTGGGGCACTGTTGGCACCGTGCTCCGGTGGTTTATCTCCCTATCAGGGGCCTTTCTGTGTTGAGTTTGCACGTTCTCCCCGTGTTCGCATGGGTCTCCTCCAACATAAGGACCCTGACTAAAAACATGCAGAACACTTCCTGTCCTGTTCCTGACCACGGCACGGACCCACCACCTGGAATTGGTCCCCGGGCGCCGACGAAGTGAGGGCTGCCCACTGCTCCTGGCTGCCCCTGGAGGAAGGACGGCCAGGATGGGATAAACGCAGAGACTGTATCTCATCGTTCGCCACTCCTGCATGTGTGTGTGTGTGTGTCACCCTCCGCATGTGTGGTAAAATGTGTGATTAATAAATCATTCTTCTTCTTATTCTTCTTAGACTTATTTATATAATGTGTCTATGTATATAGTATATAGTATTTCCTGCAAAAAACACAGATATTTGCTTTGAAATGTAGTCGAGCAAAAGTTGAAAGTCTACCAAACTGAATATACTTAAGTCCAGACCCTTGAAAGATGTACTTACAGCAGCAAAGTACTTACACTTTGTGTAGTTGTACTCACTCGCGTGTAATTGCATCGCGAACGACACGCGAAACCCAAAGAAATAAAGAAACGGCGTCAGAGTGCTTAAATGAATACATAACTTTATTTAAATAAATGCTTTGTCATAACAAAAAAAGACAAAGGTTAAAAGAGTACATAAATTACAAGTTGAATAAATATTACACAGTGATATTCACTTTTAATAATTTGAGATTTTTTGTCTCTTTTTTTTGTTTTTTCGTTTTATGTAGTTCCAAAATGCTGACCATTTCTACTCCCGCTGTTCTCCACTGCCACTGAAGGATGGATTTCACACGCCAGTGAACGCCGAAAATGAATTGTCTAGCTTAATCCAGAAAAGTAAAAAAAAAACAAAAAAAAAAAAAAAAAAAAAAATGTTATGCATTCAGGAAGAGAAAAAAAAAACCTGTAGTTTACTGCGCTACTGTAGTTATGAAATGTGATTATGATGATTTCAAACCGTGCGGGAGTTGAGGAATCTGGGGAAAGGTGTCGTCGGGAGGCGTACTCGTGAAACAAAAAAAAAAAAAAAAAAAAAAAAAAAACGTTGCTTTT
>OMKR01085546.1:2834-14731 GCA_900302355.1 Cyttopsis rosea
CTAGCATTACGCTACAGCTAAACTACCGAGCCGCTCGCTAGCCGCTCCAGACGCTCAATATCGGCGGTATTAACGACCGGCGCCGTGCCGACGTGTCGACGGAGGCATCGGTACCGTGTGCGTGCGGGTTAGAAGCCTCACCTCGTCTTCCTTGTGGTTCCTGATGCCACGCACTAGATCCTGGAGGTTCTTATCGAACATCCGATCGATGCTCCCCTTGACAATCTTCAGAGCCATGGCTGGCGGAGTGGGGGTCTTACGGGAGCCGGGCGACCCGCGGGACGGTGTCTCATCCACCCGGGAGCAGGCTGAGCGGGACGCGGTGCTGCGGTGCGCTGATCCCGGACAGAGGAAGGCGAGGCCGGGCCGGACGGGGCGTCCTGACTCCTGAGCGGCGGATCAGCGGAGGAGACGGCAAAATGACAAAATGGCGACGGGGGTCAGCTGACTGGCGATGCGCGGCTCGCGAACGATCCGTTCGTACGGAACGAATCTTGTAAACGACCCTCTGCAGTCTCTCCGGCAAAAGAGTGGGCGAATGTTTGACTCACAAACAAGGACTAAATTAAAATTTTATTAAAATAAATTATTCTCTCGATTATTCCATTCGCAGGACGCAGCTGAACGGACTCTTCCGACTCTCGCTCATCGTCCAAGAAGTCCTCCCCCGCACACACCGACTGAATCGAATGAACGAAAAGTCGGACAATTGAACGAATCTTTTTTCTTACCGAGTGACTCGCCAAGAACCGAATCAAAAAAAAGAGTCTAACCTTTCATCGCTTCAGCTGACTGTAGACAGGAGACTGTAGAATGAATGAAACCAAAAAGCTGCTTCCCTGAGTTCTAAACACACTGTGACCACAGTTGAAATCACTCAAATATTAATCCCTTTTTTTCTTAAATCTCAGAGAGGCACAACTGTTTAAAGTAATGCTTATAACGCAGATTATTTACCTATCAAGGACAAATAAGCAGTGGTGGAAAAAGCACTCAGACCTTTAACCTCTGAAGCCCCACACCCTGACACAAAATGACCAGTACACATTGACATTTCCACTTCAGTAGGTATTTAGTATATAACAGAGCCTATTATACATTATCAAGTACTACGACACCTTTCTACTTGCCGACGAGTGCCCCTATGGAATATAAATCCTGATTTAACAAAATATATATATATATATTGAATTAAATATAAATGCGCATGTAAAAAAACCCTAAATGTGCCACAAAAATAAATCCGCATTTTTAGAAAAAAAGATGTAAATATAAAACCACATAAAAAAATTAATGTATTTAAATAGAGATAAAAAAATTAAAGAATGAAAACAATTATAATGTAACTCAACTGTTAGAAATGTATACGAGTAAAGTAAAAACTAAGGATATTTGAGAAAAAGTGCAGTCACCGAAACAGTACAGATACTTACGACTAAAATGTAATTAAGCGCAGTACTCAAGTACTTTGTTACTTTCCACCACTGTAAATAAGTTGAGACCAAATCCATGCTGAGATTTTTATTCAAGTCTCAACTAAAAGATACAAATGTTTTACCAATTTACATAGCACTAAAAACACTTCTGCTGTTTGCGTATGACAGGCGAATGTCAAAATAGAATGCAGCTACATGGGAGTAGTCTTTTGCACAACTTGTAAATATGGGCCATTTCAATCTGTACACAATCTGTTGTCCCATTTCATATGCAAATTACTGACAATAAGGGAAGACTAGATGGCAGGATGTGTATTTCCACAGCATTCATTAGTTAAGTCAAAAATATATATGCAGATATTTGAAAACATACTTATAAAAAAGGTGGACCTCGGTTGGAAATCGGTTGAAATTACTCCATTCAATGGCTTAATATTTTATATTGTGTTTCATAAGAAGCAAGGCAAGATTTAAAAAAAAAAAAAAGAAAAACAAGTGTCCAACATAACAGGCTCACAGAAACAGTATTGTACCACTCCAACTGTCCCAAAGAGATTAAACAAGCATTTTGTGATGTTATGTCAGCTTTATAAAAAAAAAAAAAAAGGTGAAATTAATGGATCTACTGCTGCAGAATCCTAAATGCCTAACATTTAAAGAACAGCTCAATTTTACCCAAGCCGGGATTCCTATAAGAAGTGCTAAGAATAGAACCTCTCCATATACAAACAGTATGAAAGACCATAGATAGGAGTTCATGTGGGAGGAAAAAGCAAGCAAACATGGAGCAGGCAGATGGGGCAGGGATCTGGGACGGGCTGCGCGCTGTATAAATAAAAGATACTTTTCAGAAACAAAAATGTTTTTGCACAACTGCCACAAACTATTACAGACTAGTGAGCGTTCAACGCCGCTGCGGTGAACAATGAACCTATGTGTTATTTTACAGGAACCTTCTCGCTTGACATCATTACAGTACAAAATGTCCAACACGTCAACATTAGCTTAACAGCTAGGAAATGCCGGGTGTGAGTTATAATGGATGTTCAGGCCGAAGGGAAACCAAATAACGTCAAACAAAAGAGGCCACCATCGTTAAGCACTTGGTCCATTTTAGTCCTTCCGGGTTCTTCAGCTCTCCACTGCAGAGACACCGTGGTCCGTTGCCTCGCATGCGTTCGTCTGTTGTTCCACAGGACTGTCCGGGCTGGGTCTAATGAGAACGAACACACACACACAAAGCAATGAATTAAACTGCCTATACCTGCAAATTGAGCAAAGATATAGAGCACCCTCAATACGAGGGTAGGAAATATTGACAAAATCCAATATCACAATATTTCTGACACCTCAATATTGATTGATATGATATTTTGGGGATGGATTACAATTGGCGATTGGTGAGATATTTACGCATAAGAAATCTTTGAGAAACAATCATTATTAATGTGCATTGCTTAGAACAGCTACAACAGTCTATGAAGTTATAGAATATACATTACTTTATTGTAATGTCAAGTCAAGTCAATTTTATTTATATAGCCTTTAATCACAATAGTCTGAAAGGGCTTCACAGACCCATATTTCATAGAAAAATCAACGACATCTGCAGCTCAACAAAAAAAGACAACATCCAAGAGGATATGTAGCCTCATATCATATCAATATTATATTGATGTGATATCAATATTATATTGATGTGATATCAATATTATATTGATGTGATATCAATATATCGCCCAGCCCTACAGTACACTATGTGGTATAGTAGTTTAATTTGAAAACGGCTTTGTTCAGGAACATTTTCCATCCATCTTTGTGAGATACACTGTGACCTCCCAACAAACAGGAGCAAACAAAAGACATTTTTCCAAAACAGGACAATTACCTTTTTGGGCTGGATGCTGAGTGCTGGTCATTCTCCTCCTGGGCAGGTGACTTTGGTTTCTCTTCCTCCGCATCATCATTGTTTTGTTCAGATTCCCCATTAACTGGAGTGGAATCTAGAAACATAAAACATAATAATGAGATGTATAATCTAATGAACTTGGATATGTCACAGATGAGCCAGTTATTTGGCTTCAAATGATAAAAAATGGTTGACCCTGCAAAGGACAAACAGCAAAATATCAAAGAAAATCATGAATGGATCAACAACAAATTACAAACTTCTACTCTTTACCTGTATTTTGTGGGTCTTTTCCATTATCCTGTGGCTCCTTGTCTTCTGTTTTAGGTTTAGCCGGCATCTCTGCCTTACCCACAAACTGGAGTTTTAATTTGTTGTAGACGTCACTGGCCTTTTCCATCACTGCACTGCTGGCTTTGTAGCGTCGAATCTATTCATTCAATGACAAAGACACAGGAGATGTTTTTAATGAAGAGCAGATAGTTCAGATGGTGAACAAAATAACAAACAAGGCCTTTTAACAACTAAGGATAATGTGCCAGGGACTTAATAATTGGATCTAATCTTCTGAAATGCAAAATAGGAAGGCTTTGAAACTTTGACCAAACATTGTTAAATAAGTACACTTTTACATATTAATAGAAATATGAAATAGTTTAAGCTAACTCACCTTTTTAAGCGTGGCAATAACATCAGCGTTCTTATGCAGGATTTGGCTGGTGACCGGTACAGCCTCCAGGTCAGCCAGAGCTTGCAGACATCGGTCAATGTCCTAAAAATGACACAAAGAAGAACAATGCTGTGATTTTCAATAATGTTAGAGACACCAAGCCGCCAAACATGAAGCAAAAAAAAAACTGCCAACAACACAAAATTCTTTATTATCAATAGATTACAAATATATTAATGCATTTTTTTTATTTGACATCTATTTAATTATGAATTTAGGTAATGGTAATACATTCCTTTTATATTTTATATTTGTTTCCAAACCAATCAATCAATTTTTAAATAAAATATTTCATCATTTAAATACATTTGTCAAAAACTGTAACAAAACACAAGTCCATTGTTTAAGTTATTATACACACGCATTACAATTAAAAAAAAAAAAGCTTGCTTCCTGTGCAGCCATTAGGTGGTGCTAGACGCTCCAAATGTATTTTACACCGTCACAAGTTTTTTTTCCCAACATGTCAAAATACGCAAATATGTACAATTTTAGGTCTGCAGGTATTTGACTGTATATGATATTGACATGATCACATTATATTTACTGTGATCAAGAGCTGAAATTTCCATCAAAAATACAAAGGAGCCTTTTTAGATCACAGGTATGCAAACTTGGGGTATTAATACAAAAACAGAGAGCATCAGAGTGAACTGTATCTGTGTGCGTGGGTGTGTGTGAGAGGAGGGAGGGATCCGGACGTAAACCATTTGTCAACCCTACTGGTTTCATCTCTCAATGGACTCGTCTGCACAGTTTGCCATGAGTTAGGTAACCCAGACACATTTGAATTTTTTAAAATAGTAACTCTTATCAAGGTACTTGATCTCAAAAAGCAGAGCTGTGATGCAAAACAGGTGAAAGTTAGCAGATGGACACTTTTTTTAAGAATAGACGAAAGTTATGTCAGGCAAAATACACAACTTACTGGGTTGTCGACTTTGAGTGCAAACTTTATATCTGTATGGAGTTTCTGTAGCTTTTCTTCCGGTGTTGGCTCTACATGTGGACCCAGAGAATAATACATACAATACACAATTACTTTCATTACATTCACCAAAGTCACTTACAATCAGTGTTGGGCAGTACAGTAATATTATTACTTTTCCCAGTAACGAGTAGTTTAACAAATTACTTATAAAATATCAGTAATAATATTACAGTTACTCCCCCAAAAAATAACTTGTTACAACCATACTTTTGGTAATTCATTTTCGTAATCGTCGCGCCGCATTTTCAGTTTATATCCGAGATCAGAGAAATCCTGCTCTCGTTGGGTATCTCTGCTGTCCGTCAATGACAAATACATTGCGTGCCCATGCGCACTAACCTGGACAGCTCCACATATGGTACTGCCCCTAAGCTATGTCACAAATCAGCGGCGGAACTACTTTATGGCATTTTTTTACGTCAGGGTGCTTTACGGTATCTGTACATGGGAGCGAGGGTAAACAAACATAGATGGAGGGAACGTGGCGGTGGCGCTTTGGGAAATTACTCATTGGATGGATCATGGATTATTACAACATTTGCCCGCCTGCTACTGCGCCGCGACAACATAAGATGGGGGTTGACGACAGACGACAGAGCCGATCACGTTTTACTACATGTAGAAGACACACGTAGCGGCAGTAGTTCAAGCCTTAGCTGCGCTACCGGCAATTACCCTGACATTCACACAGAGGCACACATGCAAAGTCTGAATTTTGAGGAGAAAGGACGCAATTACCAATTTTGTGGTGTGTAACAGAACAGAACAACATACATTACATTCACGAGTGTAACAAATTACTGTTGGCAGGGAGAAATAAGTAAAAGTCATAATATTACTTTTGAAAAGAGTAACAAGTAACGAGTAATAAATTAAATCTTATGAGTAACGAGCCCAACACTGCTTACAATACAATAACCAACATTTGTAATTAGTAGTCAAATTAACTCTATCTCAGTCTTTGTCAGCAAAACCTTCCATGTTAAAACTGACCTTTCTTCTTCTCCACTTTCTTCTCTGGAGGCTTCTCTGATCTACGTCTGGGTTTTTCAGGCTTGGACCTGGGGGAGAAGGGGCATTGTGATTCTTTTTTTCTTATCAAACCAATGACGTTGAGGTTTCCCACGGTGCACTCACCTTGCCCTGGACTTCTCTTCTGACCGCTGGGGTTTTTCCTTCAACGCTTTCTCTTTCCTGTCTTTTGCTTCCTTCTTCACTCGAGACTTCTTCTGGTTGTCTTGCCGCTTGGCAGCCTTTTTCACCTGCATTGTGAGAGTAAACTAAATAAAATTACTACCACATCACAGTACATAACATAACTTACAGAATAGAGTAGGCCGCTGTACAAGAGTGTGTATTAGAAGGAATGAGATTCCATTAAAAAAAGAGGACATCTTATCATTTCCAATTTTATTTCACTGGAGACAAGAAGGTCCACAACCTTCTGTTGTGAACTAAAGCAGAATCCAAACAAAATATTTTGTTTATATACCAGTTAGGACCTGATCAGGACTACAGACCTCGGTCGGTGAATCTGAGTCGGAGGGAGCGGGAATCGGGGCCGGGGGGGGTTTCTTGGACTTCTTCAGAGGGTGTTCGTCCACGCCCTCGTCCGAGCTGCTGCTGCTGTCGATCTCGCTCTCTTTTTTAGCCTTGTCCTTCTTCTTCTGCTCTTCTTCCTCCTTCTCCCGCTCCCGGAGCCGTCGCAGCTCCTCGGCCTCCTCTTTCTTCCGCCGCTCCTCCAGCTCTCGCCGGCGTTCCTCGTCCCGTTTCTTCCACTCGCTGATGCGGTCGGGCTCACTGTCACTGTGGCAGGAAAAAAACGGGAGAGTTAGAAGTAGACCGCCGATAGAGCTGATTTAAGTATTTTTTGTTCATTTTCTGGCATAAAGTTATTTGTAAGACAAGAAATCATCAACAAAATATGTCAAGTACAAGTCAAGCTTGTGTGGATTATTTTAAAGATATTCAAAAGAATACATTGAGAAAATGTGAAGGGGATGTTCTTGCAAATCGGTTGTGAATATGGAGGATAAAGTTAAATCTCTGCAATCTTATTTTGCGAGGACACCCGTGAGCGTAATGCAAATAGGGCCGCCCAGTCTTCTGATTGGTTTACTAAACACAAACAAGTCATAATATATTAATAGTGACACAAGACAGAAAAACAAGAGACAACAGAAGTCTTCTTGACCTGTCGCTGTCAGAGGATGATGAAGGTGGTCGTTTCACGGGGGCGGGTTTGGGTTTGGGTTTCCGTGCTCGAGGCTTCGGCGGCGGCTTTTCTGTGGACGGGCAGAGAGACCATGAGGAAGAGAAGAAAAAAAAAAAAAAAAAAAAAAAACAGATCTCCGATGTACTCGGAAGCACGCACATCGGGAAGCAGGCATCACAATTCAATTTTTTCTTATCCTGAATGGACATCCTGTTACACGCGCAGCTATGGCTATTTAATTGAATACACACATTCGTAAAAAATGGTTCCAATATAACCATATTGTTTAAAATTAATTTTGGATGGGAATTCATGATGGAGCCACAGCAATAACTGCTACAGGGACAGGGAGTACTAGTACAAAAACCCATTTATGGGCTTACATTTTTAATTAACATAGATTTATTTCTAATTATTTAGCGATTATGGATTAATATTTACACAATGTTGTTCGTGTAACCAGGCCTGTCTGCGAGGAGCTTATATGCAGTCTTTGTACTGCAAAGATGTCAAATTTGATCCGCCTGTTACCGTAGATGCCACTGTTTTTATCAACAGTTGAAGTGAATTATTCCTCCTGAATTCATGAATATCTCCTGATATTGAATGAATTATGGGTGCATTCACATCTTGTTAAATTTCATTACAATAAAAATGCCCAAAATGAATGTTGATGGTGGGTAATAAAAGGTCATCTACAGCTCTGTAAGGTACGCATGCTTTGAAAGTACAACTGGACCCTCACCTTTCTTTCGGGCCTGCGGGCCTTTCCGTGGAGGCGGGTCCGAGTCGGAATCAGACTTTGAGCCGGACTGGGATTCCGAACCGGACGCAGCAGGCCGTGGTTTCTCATCTTCTGAGTCACTGTCAGCTGGTTTCTTCTCTGACTGAGACCCGGAGTCTGAGTCTGAGTCAGATGAGGCCTTCTGCAACATGCCAGAAACAAGTTAAGAAATAGTGCCCCAACCCTCTCACAGATAGAACGGTGCTAGATTCGACCCCTTTAGGATTTTGTTGAAGCGAAATGTTCACCTTCTTCTTCCCGCCTCTGGCGCCGGCTTTCTTTCCACCCCGTCCAGCAGTTTTCTTCTCCGGTGTAAAATCCTATAGGGGCAAGCGTCATGTATCAAACTAATATTGACATATTGTGATATCTCAAGGACTGGTGTATATTATATTGAGATATTGATTAGCTGTTTCTATTTCAAGACAGCACAAAGATGCCAAAAAGCAAAAATCTGTGTGTGTGTGTGAGTTTGTGTACCTGGTCACTGTTTTTGCCCGATTCTGACTCTGAGGGTGAGGGATCTGGCTCAGAGGGGGATCCACTCTCCTCTCCATCTCTGTCACTTGATGATCCCCGTGCCTTTTTGGGGGGAGGGGGACGCTTTGTGGGAGATACAACCAAGGGATGCGGTTAAATTAAAAAATTCTATTAAATTTTCTAAAGCAGGGGTGGGGAAAACTCTGGCCTGCCGGGCTATCATGGCCCTCCAGTCAACATCACACAGCCTGCTGGGTGTTTTTCATTCGTTACATATGTTTTCTTAACTCTATATATAGTCAATAATACCCATCCATCCATTTCCTTTACATTATTCCTCATTAGGGTCATGGAGCTTTAACGAATCATATTTATAGTGATACTAATTGTAGAAATGCTCCCTTACGTAAAATGTGACATGCGATAGGAAAATGTTCAGTTTTGAAAGAGATTTAGTTTTAAAGATACAAACATTAATTGGTTGTTTGATTACCTTCGCTGCAGGCGGCTTTCGCTTCACGCCACCTCCCCGTCCTCCGTCTTCACTTCCAGAATCAGAGTCCACATCACTTCCCGAGTCTGCTTTTCTGGGCACCACGGCTTCTTCTTCATCATCTTCTTCTTCTTCTTCTTCATCACTCCCCCCTCCTCCTCCTCCACCCCCGTCATTGCCTTCACTGTCAGATGAACTGGCCGGCTGTAAATGGATCAGGATCAAGTGATTCATCTAAATTCTTCTCATTAAAATGTTATATATTCCGTCAATGTGCTGAGCAGATCTTAAGACTGGTTTATTTTGAGGAGAACAGCAAGTAGTCAAAAATGTTACTATAAACAGAATAGCATATTACTGCTATTGCTCAGAAGATTTTTCAGTAATATTTAGAATTATTGTTTTATTAATGTGTTATACGACAGAAATACCATCACAATATGTATTAGTTTGATCAAAAACATCAGAAGAGATTATGCAGAGATATAATTATTGATATAATTTATATTAAGGATCTCAGATTAAAGAAATAAACTTACTGCAGGTGGGGCACTGTAAGAGGCATGCGGATTGTTTTGGATTTCCCATAAACCTTCGTTGAACCCTTTCCTTTTGTTGGGCTTCCCGTAACGCTCCTTGTACTTCTCATAGGCAAAAAGGTCCTTTGCCGCAAGGAATGCACTTTGCAACAAACAAACAACGGGTAATTAGGGGTGTACAGACACAGATACTGATAGATTTTCTGAATTTGACACATAAAAGCACTTTCGATATCTCAAAGAGAGAAAAAAAAACCATGTGTCAGATGAGTACACTGTATCAGCAAATACTGCAGGTATTGGTCAACCCCTAAAAGTAATGTAAAATTAAACGTTTTCTACAAATGCCTATATGTTTGAACTATGAACACCCAACACAATGCTTAAATTAAATAACTTGACTCAATTAAGTTTGCATTTGTAGACACCAGTAAAGAGCTGCATATATTAATAGACTGAGCATTTTTCCAGTAAAAATGCAATGTAATACCATGAACAACACATCCTGTGAATAACACTTGAACTGTTTGTTTGCAATGCATGATGCCCAGTGGATTTTTTCAGTACATTTTTTTAAATGTATAGATGAAATTAGTGATCGACCAATATGGGTTTTTCAATGGCCGATGATATTTTGAGAGCAGGGAGGCCGATGGCCGATATATAATGCCAATATCATATTGTTTTTTGCATCTGATAAAATACAACAATTTAATAATAATAACAAATGAGACATTTTGCTGTACTTAAATGAACATTTATTTAACACTAATATTATTGTCTCGTTGTCAATGTCAATGTCTCTGCTTAAGTAGATCTGCACTCTGTCTGCAGTGCACTTATTTAAAATAAAATATTTTAACTTTTTTCCGTCCTCCGCAACGGAATGACAGCCGGATGTACGTCACTAGAAAGCGAGGAGCCGACTCTACTGAGCACGTCGGAGTTTTGCACTGCACTGACAGAGCTGGTAGATGCTGTTTTCTCTGGAATATCGCACTCAAATGGCTTAAATAAAAACCGTGGATTAATATAAAAGTTGTTTTTTCTATTTATAAATTGCATGGAGGCTGCAGATGGAGGATTTGGACATGGTGGTCTGGTCCGGTGATAAAGTTGCAACTCCAGGTTATTACTTGTATAAATTCTTATATATAATAACAGACACAAAATAATTTAGTTTAATATATTTTATTGCAGTCTTCGTCCATCACCAAAATAGCAACATATCGTCACGCTTGTTTCATTTTGCCGTCGTGCCGTTCCCGTCTACCGTATTCCATGTGAACGTGGCCGTTCGACCGATGAATCGGTGCATCCCTACTTTCAATCTGATGAGGGCTCTAACGGTCAGCACGGTAAAGTCCAAATCAGTACCGTAGGGCAAATTCATACTTTCTATACCGTTTCTAACGTCGACCCCATCTGCAGACATTTTTTGTTTATCGGCCTCGCGAGCGCAGGCATCGGTCGATGCAGATTACCTCAAAATGCAGACAATCGGCCCGATTAATCGGCCGACCACATGAAATCCACTCAGCATCATGCTTCACGCCTGTAATTTAAAATAAACAGAGCTGTACTTACGTTTCGTGCGTGCCAAAGAAGAAAATGGGAATTTTATTAGGTGGAGGTTTCACTGCCCCCTCTGCCACATCTTCAATCTGTGGACAGGCCACGGGAAAGACAGATATTTAAGAAATGAATAATAACACGTTATCATCTGTGTTACGAGTGTCGGGGCTATTCCAGAAAAGTCTGACGTCGAGTCGAAACTTCCAACACAGTTACAATGTTATCTCTATGAAATAACGCCTGACGTCTACTGTAGTAACCAAGAATGGAGGCACCCATCAGATGCAATTTCAATTGAAGGTGCACGATTGTAAATGCACACAATTGGTGGCACAATGCATGAGCATCGAAATGTGCGTCTTTCATGCAAAACTGCAAAGTGGCAGATAAGACAGATGGATAAATAGGTAATAATGATAAAGTAATAAATGGCAATATGCAATAAACCTAAAAATACACTGGAAAATTGATATTAAAGATTGACAACGGCTAACAAAATCTTGAAGATGATCAATAAATTTAAAAAAAAAATTGTGTGTGTGTGTGTACATAGTGTGTGTACCAGGCTGGGAAAGGAAACGGTTCTAGGTTATAAGGCCGAGAGCATCTCCTCCACATCCCGATATTAATAATATTTCGCCGCAACACAAATAACCAGCCCGTGCATCTGTGGTATCTAGTCTCCAGGGCAGACATCTCTCCGGGGAGACCCAGAGAGCCCCCCCTCCGGTCCCGGGCAGAGCAG
>OMKR01085674.1:0-18654 GCA_900302355.1 Cyttopsis rosea
AACAACCAAAGTCCATTAGTGTGACTCAGGGGGATCCAGCCACTCTGGAGGCCAGATTCTCAGGAACCAAACCACTGAAAGCCAAATGGCTGAAAGGTGGCAAGGAGCTGATCGCAGGACAGAGATGTAAGATTCAGAGCACAGACACCGGCTCCGTCCTGAAGATTCTTAAAACAGAGAAAAGTGATAGCGGTGAATACGTCTTTGAGGTGTCCAACGATGTCGGACGCAGCTCTTGTGAGGCGTCTCTTACTATTCTAGGTCGGTCCTCCAATTTTAACTGTTGGAATTATGATTTATGTTTATTTTGTTCGATTGTGTTTAGTCACACTGAGCAGTGGTCTCACTATTTATGATTCTGTTGATTCTAGATCAAATATTTCCACCATCTTTCACAAGAAAATTTAAAAAGACAGAAGGCATCAAAGGATTGTTTGCCCATCTGGAGTGCCTTGTGTCTGGCTCTCTGCCCATAACTGTCCAGTGGTACAAGGATGAGAAAGAGATCCAGACGGATGAAAAACACAAGTGTACTTTCTTTGAAAACGTGGCTTTCTTGGAAATCTCTCGTCTTGACAGTAAAGACGGTGGTAGCTATACCTGCATGGCAAGAAACAAAGCTGGATCAGACCAGTGCTCTGGCATCTTGTTTGTAAAAGGTCAGAACATGTTTCACATTCTCAGTTATTTCTTTATCTTTTCCATGATCATAGAATTAAAGTCATAGAATTCCAATGACAAGTTGTGCCCTCCAACAGAACCACCGTGTGTTCTGGAGAAGCCAGAATCCATGTCTGTTTTACCTGGGTCAAAGGTGAAGTTTAATGTGCTGGTCTCTGGCACTCCACCCCTGACCATTAAATGGTTCAAAGACAAGAAGGAGATTCTATCCAGCTCCGACTGCTGTGTGATCAAAGACAACACATCCAGTTCCCTGGAGCTCTTCTTTGCCAAAGCCTCAGACTCTGGAGACTATATCTGTGAGATCCACAACGATGTAGGCTCCACCTCGTGCCAGGCAGCGCTCTTTGTCAAAGGTTATTTTTAATCTCATACCTTTGACAGTTTTGTATCATAATATATTTATTATGATAATTCACTTTACTAACAATGGTATATTTTTTCAGAACCTCCTGTTTTCCTTGAAAAACCTGAAGGCATATTGATAGTGAGGAAAGGGGAGAGTGAGGTGTTTGAGTGCAGGCTTGCTGGGACTCCTGACATTTCTGTTCGCTGGTTCAGAGATGGGGCTGAGATTCACCAGAGTGTGAAGCACAACATGTCATTTGTTGACTCCTTAGCCAGCTTAGAGATATCTGCTGCTAATGAAAACGACACTGGAAAGTACTACTGTGAAGCCACCAATGAGGCGGGTGTCCTGAGCTGCACTGTTGAGCTAGAAGTGAAAGGTTGGTCTGCTTCTATTTTGTTAACATCCATTCTGCATTCATTAAGATTTAATATTGTATTTACCAATACAAATGAATATTCATTGGTTCCTTATTTCAGAGCTTCCTTGGTTTGTTGAGGAGCTGACGCCTATTGAGATTGTAAAGGGTTCTGTGGCAGCGTTTGCTTGCAAGGTTGCAGGCTCTGCTCCATTTAAAGTCACATGGTATAAAGATAATCAGCAAATTACATCCAGCCAAAAACATATCATCACTGATAGCCACGATGTCATGAGATTGTACATCCAGGACTGTGAGTCTCTAGACGTCTGTTCTTATCGGTGCATAGTAGCCAATGATGTTGGAAGCTGCACCAGTGCTGCAGCATTGTACTTACAAGGTTGGTTTATAAGACATGCTGATTCTTTATTACAGGCTGATATACATCATACATACTACCATGTACATTATCTGATGTTACATTCTTCCTCTCATTAGCCCCACCAACATTTGTTGAGAAGATAAAAAATATCTGTGCTGTGGTGAAAGATGCTGCAGTCTTTCATTGCACCGTGAAGGGCTCTTCACCTCTTTCTGTACAATGGCAAAAAGATGAGAACTGGATCCTGGAGGATCCTACAATAGAGCGGAGCTTTGAGAACAACGTGGCCACTCTCAGGATCGCCTCCTGCGAGGCCACTCACAGTGGAAAATACACCTGCCAGGTGGTCAATGAGGCTGGCCAGGACAAGTGCTTTGCTACCTTTATAGTGCAAGGTATATCTCTGCTTTGTGCACAATGCTTCCTCACTCTAACAGAACCTTAAATGCTTATAACCAGCACTCACCTCTTTTTCTTGACATTATAGAACCACCTTATATCCTAGAAACATTAGAGTTAGTCCGAGTAACTCTTGGAGATCCGGTCAGTCTGGAGATCAGGGTGGTGGGAAGTCCTGAGATAAGAGTCAAATGGAGCAAAGATGGCAGAGAGCTGCAGTCAGACAGACGGCTTCAACACCACTATGAAAACAACCTGAGTACGATTAAGATTCACTCTTCTCAATTGGAAGATGCCGGGGAATACCTGTTTGAGGCTACAAATTCTGTTGGTACTTGCCAGTGTAAAGCGAAGTTGCTTATTGTAGGTCAGTAAGATGTTTGTAAGTAAAGAATTCAAAAATGTGCCATTATAAGGCTATTTCAAAATTTCTAACAATCTCTTAATGACATTCTATGACACAGAAGCAGTAATTCCTCCAACATTCATTAAGAAGTTAATGAACATTCAAGAAATCTGGGGTTCCGTTGTTAAAATGGTGTGTAAAGTTGCTGGCTCTCTACCAATATCAGTGGAATGGAGCAAAGGGGGCCAAATAATCACTGCTAGCTCCAAATACAAGCTTTCACAAGCGGACAACACCATTTCACTGCAGCTGCAGCTGAGTGAGAGCAATGACACAGGAGAGTATTCCTGCAAGATAACCAATGAGGCAGACAGCTGTGTGTGCAGCGGTGTTCTTACTGCTATAGGTTAGAGTTTTACAGCTATTTGTGACATTTCAGTCTCAGTTTAAGTGAGGACGAGCTGTGTCCTAAACATCTTGTGTGTGGGTTTTAGTGCCACCAAGCTTCAGAAGCAAACCTGAGCCTCGGGCTGTCGCTCCAAAGTCTGCAGCCCACCTGAGGAGTGATTTTGAGGGAACGCCTCCTTTTACTGTGAGATGGTTCAAAGACGGCCGTGAACTCATCAGTAGTCCGTCATGTACCATCACACTAGAGGAGTACTCTTCTGCCATAAATCTTTACTCGGTTGGACCTTCGCAAAGTGGGATTTACTCTTGTCAAGTTACCAACGAAGCAGGCACAGTGACATGTGACGCTGAAGTGCTGGTGAAAGGTTGGACTATTTCTTTTTTGTCCACCACCACCACCTTATTAACTCCATCTTTTTTTCTTCATTCTATGGCTCATTCTGACCTCCACCCGACTCTGTTAATAATTTCTTTTTTCACAGATTCATCTATATTATTTCCATCCCACTTCCCATCGTCTGCCAAAATCCTCCATAGGTCTCCTGTCTGGGATAGTAATTTAATCTTTTGTGACCTTACAGAGCCTCCACAGTTTTTGGTGAAACTCCCCCCGACAATCTTTGTGAAACACCGCGAGGGACACCGTATTGAGTGCCAGACTACCAGTGCACCTTCCTTGAAAATGTGCTGGTACAAAAACGACGAAATGCTAACAGAGGGACACAACTATAAAATATCACTTGTTGATTCAACGGCGTACCTTCAGCTTCGAGCCACCGGCTTTGAGGATAACGGAGTCTACACCTGTGAGGCATCTAATGATGCTGGCAGTGCCATCTGTAGCACCATTCTCACAGTTCAAGGTCAGATACTGAATGGACACATTGTTTTTCTATGTTGGATTTTCATTACCTGAGTTTGCAAAGCATGAAAATGGAAGAGAGAGATTCGTTATGATCCATGTTTAATACTGCCTCATGCGTGTCTGTTCAGGTAATTTTTGGGATTCTTGTAAAGAATGACTCCAGCATGGAAGACAGAAATAGGACAATGATCAATACCTTGTGTGCATTTTTGTTTTGGATAGCATGAATTTGAATGGTACCTCTTTGAAAAGCCAGAATGATCCGACCAACTTCCTGGCCTGTTTCTTTGAGTTTCTTTGATTCCATGAACTCCTGTTTTAGCATGAATCTCAGCAAACAACTCCCTCTTGTCACTCTGTCTTTTAAATGGGTGAATATTTCTGAAGCCATTTGGTGTGGACTCCTCCAGCATGGACTGAACTCAGCATGAAAATCGTTTCCTGGAAATGCCCACCTTGCTTGCCACAGAAAAACCTGCCTGACAACGAATATTTTTTGTTAACGACTTGATTCTATTTTCTAGAGTCCCCATCTTTCATTAAAAAGGCAAACCCGCTGGAAGGCATTAAAGGAAAAGATGGCAGCTTGTCCTGTGAGATGTATGGTACTCCTCCTTTCCAGGTCAACTGGTACAAAGACAAAAGGCCCCTGAAGGAGGGCAGGAAGTATAAGATGGTCATTGAGGGAAGCTCCACCACGCTCCACATTGTGAAACTGGACAAAGCAGATGTTGGTGTTTATGAATGTATGGTGTCAAACAATGTAGGAAGTGAAACCTGCCGCACTACAGTTATCTTAAAAGGTTAGTACAGCGTATCTCAGCAATTCTTAAAACAATAATAGTGCCTATCGCATCACTTTCTCTCATCAACACTCGTCCATCATTCTCCAGAACCACCATCCTTTGTCCAGAAACTGACAGAGCAGTCTGTCAGAGCTGGTCAAGAGCTGATGTTGACCGCCACAGTGAGAGGCTCTGAACCCATTACTGTGTCCTGGGTTCAGGGCAAGGACCATATTCTCAGGGATGGTGACAACAGGAAAATCACCTTTGAGAACAATGTTGCCTCCCTTACAGTTCCAAAGGCTGACTCCAGCACGGCTGGTCAGTACACCTGCCAGCTGAGGAATGACTCTGGCCTCACTGAGTCTGTCTCCCTAGTGACTGTTCTAGGTTTGTACGCCACATTACTTTATTACAGTCAAAGTACTTTCATCTATAGAATTTAGTTGTGTTAATCTTTCATGTGATAATTTCTAGAATCGGCTGCAATAGTGGATAGCCCCGACTCTTTGAATGTGAAGTCAGGAGAGAGTGCAGCTCTTGAAGTCACAGTATCTGGCTCCCCAGAGCTGAAAACAAAGTGGTTCAAGGATAACAAGGAGCTGTCTGCCGGTGCAAAGTATCAGATGTCTTTTTCAAAGAAAGTGGCCATTCTGAAGATTCGGTCTGCTGACAAAGCCGATGCGGGGGAGTACAAGCTGGAGGTCAAAAATGACCTTGGTACAGCAACCTGCAATATGAAACTCTCAGTCTCAGGTCGGTGCTCCCTGCAGCTCCTTTTTTTGTCTCATGACCATTAGATGCTGATGATTTTTAGAGTCCAGTGAAAACTTATAAATGATTGTCTTTTACAACAGATAAGATGATACCACCATCATTCATAAGAAAGCTGAGAGACACTCATCTTGTTGCGGGTAAACCCGGTGAGATGGAGTGCAAGTTTGCTGGCACTGCCCCTTGCACGACCTCCTGGTTCCACAATGGCCAGGAGATCAAAAGTGGGCCAAACTTTGACATTAGCTGCTCTGACAACACCTGCCAAATGCGAATCTCAACCATCAAGCTATCTGACTCTGGGAAATACAGCTGCAGAGCAGCTAATGCTGCAGGAACTAGTGAGACAAGTGCTTCGATGACTGTCACAGGTCAGTGGATTAAGTTTAATACATTTTTACCATCATGGTCGGACTCCTATCTGAAAAGTAACAACTACACTTCTTTTTTGATCTCAGAACCTCCATCGTTTGTGGAAACACCTGAAATGAAGGAAAGTCTGTCTGGGAAAAATGTCACTTTCTCTGCCAAAGTTAAAGGCAGTGCCCCTCTGAAGGTCAAATGGTTTAGGGGGGCTAAAGAGATGCTGCATGGAAGAGGATGTGACATTTCCCAGCAGGAGGATATTGCAACTCTTGTGCTTAATCGAGTGGATAAGTCCCATGCTGGAGAGTACACCTGCCAGATCATTAACGATGCAGGGAAGGAGAGCTGCCCATTTAACCTGTTTGTAAAAGGTTTGTTAGCATTCGCTTTACAGTAGAAAATCTCTTTCTTTAACTACCTGCCTGCTCTCAATTACAAAGTGATCTAACTACCGGAATTACCTCTCCCAGAACCTGTCCGCTTTGTGAAGAAACTGAGGGATATTTCCTCAGAAAAGGGAAAGCCTCTGAAGCTCGAAGTCACATTTACTGGAACCCCAAGCATAAAGGTCACCTGGATGAAGGACGGTAAACTAATCTGGGCTTCCTATCAGTACAATGTCATCACAACAGACACCTCTTGCATCCTGGAGGTCCTCAACTGTGACAGGATGGAAGCAGCTGGCACTTACTCTTGTGAAGTTGACAACGGTGTTGGAAGTGACAAATGTGAAGCACATGTATCTATTCTAGGTAAAACTCATCAAATGCCTCTTTTTGTAATTAATTTTGTAACCCCAGTAACCCATCATCATTCATTAATTCATTCACCATCTAGTTGTATTAACCAAACTAATCTTTCATTGTAGAGCGACCATACTTTGTTGAAAGGATGGAGCCAGTGGAAGTCACTGTGGGTGATGCACTGACTCTGAGATGCCATATCGCCGGAACACCTGACATCTCAGTAGCTTGGTTTAAGGCTGATGGAAAGCTGCGCAAATCCAACACTTGTTCAATGGACTTCTCAAATGGCATTGCCATTTTGAAACTGAGCAAAACCACCAAGTTTGATCACTGTGAATTTACCTGCAAGGCCGAGAACAGCGTGGCCGCAACCTCCAGCAGCTGTAATGTGACAGTGAAAGGTGAAAAGCTCAATTCACAACTTGTATCTGAATCAAATGTCCTGCATGTTCAGTCAATCAGTCTGATAAAGAAATAACTATAGTTCCATCTTTCCCAAAGAAACTTCCTGTCAGCCTTGTGTGGTTTCTCCTCACTTCATGTAACATTTTACACCATTCAAACTTCAACTTTAATCTAACACTAACATTACTTCTCTCAGAACCTGTGCGTTTTGCCAAGAAACTGGAGGACCACACTTTTACAGTAGGTCAACCTCTGAAACTAGTGTGCACGTACACTGGAAGCCAGAGAGTGCACGTCACTTGGAAGAAGGATGACAAGCTGATCTGGGCCTCGTACCAGTACAATGTCAGAACCACAGATTCAACCTGCGTCCTGGAAGTCCTCAACAGTGACCGGCCCGAAGCAGCAGGAAAATACTCTTGTGAAATTTCTAATGGAGTCGGAACTGATATCTGCCACGCTAATATCAGCCTAGGTAAAGTCTAACCTGCTACCTGCCATCCATTCATCTACTAACTTTATCAACAACAGCCTCAAACGGCATAGTAGTAGTGTATGTGTAGTGTAGCTTGCTGCATGACCACTGTAATTTGCTAACAAAGCATAAGAGATGTCAAACATCACTAACCCAAGCAGTACCTAGCTCACAATCTGCTGACTTATTTCTGACTCTCCTTCAGTGAGACCTTATGTGACCCGGAGAGGTTGGTGAATTAAAGGCCATTACGCAATGTTACCACCACCGGAAATGTGTTAGTCCATAACATTGACAAACAGGTTTAGTCAGAAGATGCACTGAACTACAAATCCCAAATGCAAAAATAGGAAACGGCCATGCTCATGTAAGACTAAGAACCTCATGTGAGAAAAACAGTGCATGCATGCTTTGCAATTATATGTAATTACACATTTCGCTGTCAGCTCCATAACCCTTTAACATGTGATCTCACCAGCCTTCTTACTAGCCCTAAAGGCCTAACAAAACTTGTTCCATGAGCTAACAACTACTACTAATTATTCTTTCAGCAACTGCTTTTAGTGCAATAGCTTGAAACCAAGATTGTCTGCCATCCAAGGATTAAATCAATTTGGGCAGCATACAATGTCCAAACTCCCAACTCCTACTTGGACGATCTTACAAGTGAGAGGGCTGAAGCTGTCACAAAACAATAATGTAATGCCATGTTTATAATTCCCCAGGAACTGCCATTTGCTATGCAACAGTTAATATGAGGAACCATGTCACAGTCTTTAATCAATCTTCCCATCAATAAGATGAAGCTCCTTGAAGAAACTGTTGTGGACTTTCAAATGCTGAAAGATCTGCTATTTGCCAGGTTTCTTTCAAACTATGTTTCACTAACTAACACAATGCATCACTTGCAGATCACCTGTTAGTCATTTCACGCATGTGTTAGCTCACACAGCTGCTCTGTAGGGATGGAACCTTCCATGGTTCTATAGCAGTACATCTAGCTCTGGTTCCACCAGCCTTCTCCAAATGCATGAAAAGACTGGATTCCTAGTGGAGCGCCTTCTTCCAGCACGTCCCACCTCCTACTTTGCATGCAAAAATCAGCCCCGTCCTTTTATGACTGATGTCCACAATGCTCCTCTCAGAACCCGTGCACTTTGTAAAGAAAATGGAAGATGTTTCCGTTGAAGTGGGAGCCCCTCTCAAACTAGAGTGCATATACACTGGAAGCCAGAGAGTGCACGTCACCTGGAAGAAGGACGACAAGCTGATCTGGGCGTCGTACCAGTACAATGTTAAAACCACTGATTCATCCTGCGTTCTGGAAGTCCTCCACAGTGACCGGCCAGAAGCAGCAGGAAAATACTCTTGTGAAATCTCTAACGCAGGAGGATCTGACACCTGTCATGCTCATGTTACAATAGGTAATACTGACGCACATTTCTGTCATCCCATCTCATTCCATACTAAATGACACTAACCAACAGTGCGGTTATGACATGTTTTGGTCTTTGGTCTATTGGTGTAGTGGCTTCATACTGGTATAGAGGTGGAAGAAGGTTGCTAAATTGGTTTTGTTTGGCTTGTTGATATATTTGTTGGTTCAAAAGGGACTTTCATTTGAAACAGTAGCAACATATTTTATTTGGTATTAGAATTTCATTTTAATTTCCAGATATATTTGTGTTGTGTCTTTCTCAACAATGAAAGTAAGGGCCTGGTGGCTGGTAAATAACTTGCATATAGCCTCCTAACCTCTGTTATGACTTGGTCTCCTGTTCTTTACCTTTTCCTTTACTAACAGAACGCAAAGTCCCTCCAAACTTCACCAAGAGACCCTCTGAGTCCATGGAGGATTCAGTGGGTACACTGGTGAAGATGGAGGGTCGCGTGTCTGGCTCCCAGCCGCTCACCGTCACCTGGTTCAAGGACAAAAGTGAAATCCACAGCTCCCAAAAGTATGACATCAGCTTCAAGAACAACTTGGCTATGCTGTACGTCAGAGATTCCACCGTCTCTGACAGTGGCCTGTACTCTTGTGAAGCAGCGAATGAGGCTGGCAAAACTTCATGCCAGGTGTCCCTTACCATCACAGGTGTGTATGTGACAAAGCAAAAAATGATGTGGAACTTTTGATATTCACTGATATCACTAATCTATCCTGTGAATTATTCTCTTATTTATTTTCATTTTGAAATAACCTTGGTTTTCTTTACATGATAGCATGAAAATATCTCTTGAAAAGGAAGCCTGTTAATCAAAAGTTTTTTTCATAAATTTTTGCACAAAGGGGTTCTTTGACACTGTAGCAGTAGATCTCTACTGTAGATCTGGTAGATCTTAAACTATACTGCCTCTGTCCCACCACTTCTTCAGAGAGCGCCAAACCTCCGGTCTTTGACGTCCCTCTCAAACCGGTGACGGTAGGTGAGGGGGACAAGCTGAGCCTGAGTTGTCACATTTGTGGCTCTCCTCCACTGAAAATCCAGTGGATGAAGGACAGGAAGGAGCTGAAATCCAGTGGAAACTGCAGGATCACGTTTGTGGAGGGTACAGCCTGCCTGGAGGTCAGCCAGACCTCTAAGGCTGATGCAGGAGATTACCTCTGCAAGGCCAGCAATGCTGCTGGCAGTGAGTTCTGCAAGGCTAAAGTTACTGTGCAAGGTAAAATGATTACACTGAAAATAAATCTTGAATTTGGGTAGTTCTTTGACCTTTAGAGGAGGACCATTCATTATATTCTTGGTGAACTTGTTGAGCTCTTTGTATTCAAAATGACTACAAAATGAATTTCTACAGAGACAATAATGTTGCTGAACTATTACATAGTGAGTGACAAGGCTCCAGGATGATTGTGAATGAGTTTCTTTGCTCCCATGCCGCAGACCAGGGCTGCTTCTTCATTAACCCTTTCCCCAACTTGTAGGTCTTACTTACTGGTAATCAATGATTATAGAGGGTCGCTAAACTGAGAACAGTAGTGTGCTATTGTTGCTCCAAAGTATCGACAAAGTAGAATGAACAAAACAGCTTCAATATTTAGTAATTATGGTGTATGTTTTATTTTAACCTTGGAGTATATCTAAAAGCTGAAGAGTGCTTCTTGTTTATAACTAAAGCTTCCATGAATGTGTTACTTCTGCCCTGTCTGCTATGCCTTAAGAAGTTAGTACTACGACAGTTAAACACTACTACTGCTACTACCACACAGTTGACCCAATTCTGTACATCTCCGACTGCTGCCGAATTCACATATTTGAGACTTATACACTGCCAGAACTAGGGAATTTGTTTAAATACATTAACTACTTGTAGTTCCAAAGCATTCACCTATTGAAGTAAAAGCACTACTGCAAAATTCACTGCTTTCTCTTCAGATAAAGGAGTCAAAGACCCTGCAGCTACAGCAGCTCCTGCAGCTGCTGCTCCAGTCAAACGGCTGGACAACCTGTTCTTCAATGAGGAACCCAAGAGTGTCTCCGTCGCAGAGAGTGAGTTCTATCAGAAGAACCTGATGTGTTCTCCTGTACTGTCACCCTGCATACAAGTACACTTTGATTTAAAAGATAAATTGTGTATTTTACAGTTAGGCTGCAAAAGACACCATTTCATATTTTCTACCCTGACTACATTATTCTAAGTCCGCGCAAATGTTATTTCTGCTTTCATTGTCATTTCTTTGCCAGAGGGCACAGCCACCTTCATCGCCAAGGTTAGCGGCGATCCCATTCCCAGCGTGAAGTGGATGAAGGGCAAATGGAGGCAGATCACACCTGGTGGTCGCATCTCCATGGAACACAAAGGACAGGAGGCCAAGCTGGAGATCAGAGAAGTCACCAAGTCCGACTCTGGACAGTACAGATGTGTGGCCTCCAACAAGCACGGGGAGATCGAATGCAGCGCTGATATGGAGGTCACCAAAAAAGAAGAAGCTGAAGGACTTGGGGACTTTAGGGCAAAGCTGAAGAAGTAGGTGTTTTTAAACAAAGATACTATATATACACATTTTAAGATGTTGTGGAACAGTAGACTCCAGTACTAGTGATGGTTGAGTCTTAGGATTGTCTCAAAGCCTACAGTTCCAGTGGAAAAGGTCATTGATCTCTAGGTTTGTGTTTGTCCGCTGTTTAGCTGACAGGGTGGGGCTCTTGCACAAAACTAGTCTTTGTTTCAGGTAAGATGTTCATTCATTCTGCAGAGAAACCTGCTCACAGAGAGACTGTTCCCTTTCAGGACCCCATCCAAGCAGAAAAGCCCCAAGAAGGAGGGAGATGTTGATATTGTTGAGCTGCTGAGAGGTCACGACCCCAAGAACTATGAGAGGATTCTTCAAGAGCATCAAATCTATGACTACCGAGCCATCCTCCAGGCCATCGAGTTCCTGAAGAGAGAGAAGGAAGGGGAGACTGGAAAAGCGGTGAGAGAGAACACGCTATCAGTCTCTCAACTAATTTAAAGGTGTTTCCTTTGGGTGTGTTGTGGTCAAAGGACTTTCTACAGGTTATGGCTGGACACCATGTTATGATCCCCTTCATACAATACAGGATCCCTACACCTAGATCCCCTTCAGTACAACCACAAAGTGAAGCACTGGAAATTTTAATCCTGTGATTACATGTTTCTCAGAACTCTGTTCATTAAAAAGCAAATCCTCCCTTTGATTTGGTGTTTGTGGTGCTACAGGAAGTGGAACGTGGAGGCAGAGTTGACGAGGAAGACATGGCCAAACTCATCCAGCAGCTGGAAGGGCGCGTTGGCTCTGAGGTACCCGGTCTATCTAGCACAACTAGCGCTCTGCTCACAAACCAGCTGGAGCTCTGCAGCCAGAGCTTTACCGACAAATAGAGGCTTCCGTTCCAATTCTAGTGGTCAAAAGTTTCAAATTATATTTTGGATATGTTGTCAGTGAGAGCCTGGTTCACATCAGTCTGGAGATAGTCCATGTTTGGAATGGACCCATTTCAACACAATTCCCTCTGAGAATCATGTGTTGTCCTGAGTTCTCTTTCCTCTTATTGTGGCATTATAACTTGTGTTAATGTGGCTTTGGACAGTTCTGGTAATGTGTTTCATTGTCTGCAACAGTTAAGGCCCAGCAGCTTGTTCAAAGGTAATCCAGTTGACTGATGTTCAAACAGAGCCTTCCCAGACTGAAGTGAGCAGTGAAACAGTTTGAACGTAGTGCATCAGGTCGGCTGGCTTGACCCGCTGTTACAGGCCCAATTTGAATCAATCCACATGTATTCATCCAAAAAATGACCTTGATTCACAGCCCGTCTCTGTGGTAAAAGACATCACAGACCAGACAACCGCTGAGAACCAGGTGGCCACGTTTGACTGTGAGATCAAGATTAACTACCCTGAAATCGCCCTGACCTGGTACAAGGGCACGCAGAAACTGGACAACAGCGACAAGTATAACATTAGTGTGGTGGGCGATCACCACTATCTGAAAGTCAAGGACTGTCAAGATGGAGACCAGGGAAACTATCGTGTGGTGTGTGGTCCACACATATCCAACGCCAAGCTCACGGTGAAAGGTAAGCAAACCCTCACTGTGTGCTGTCTGGAACTGTGTGGTGTTTGGTGTTTGGTGTATGACCATTGACGTCCGTCTTCTTCCCTCGTGGAGAAGATCAGATGACCACAGCTCAAGAATCACTACTGACCTCTTCAGTTATCTTTTGTTTTGTACATTTATGTTTTCTGTTGTCTACATGTTGCTTTCTCTTAGACTGCGGTCCCAATACGAGATAAAACTGTGACAATGTGATAAAAAAAAAAACTCAACATTGATGTAGTAAATCAACTATTCTGAAATCTTTTGGACCTCGACTTTTCAGAAGCCTTAATCTATACTAACTGCCATTATCTGGTTATAGCTGGCCAAATTCAGTTCACCAAACGAATCCGAAGCATTGAAGTCAATGAACGGGACTCTGCGACCTTTGAATGCGAGTTGTCCTTTGATAGCGCCACGGTCACTTGGTACAAAGACACATGGGAACTTAAAGAAAGCCCAAAATATAACTTCAAGACTGATGGCAGACGACACTTTATGACCATCCGCAACGTCACTGCTGAAGATGAAGGTTTGTTGAGGAACAACAGTTAAAACTTTAGATATTTGACTTTGCTTGATCAGTTTAAATAAAAAGGATAAAAGTGCTGTAGGATGTCTGGAGCGGTCAACCTCCAGCCAGGAAGCTACTGCCTCATTTTGACCAAGTTAGTTATGAACAGAAAAAAACACTCCAACCTCAAGGGCAGGATATGAACTTAATAATATGAAGTCAGATTTAGATGTAGGGCTTTTGGACTGGCTTTACAGTGAGGCAGCAGTCTGTGAGGTGATGGTTGACAGCTCAGGAGCTCCTTTAGAGGACGCACTCTAATGTAGGGAACTATTACCGAGTCTAAACTAGAGCTGAACTCCCCGCCTTCCCACCAACAGCAAATCACACTCAGCCATGTTTATCACTGCTTCCCCCAGGCATTTACTCTGTGATAGCGAGTCTGGAACCCATGGGAGAGGCTAAAAGCACAGCCGAGCTTTACCTGTCAGGCAAAGGTCTGTATATTACCTAGCTGCTTAATATTGGCGTAAATACTTGGTATACTGGCATCATAACATTCAATACCCTGTCCTTTCACAGAGGTTGGTTTAGGACAGGTTCCCCACGGTGAGTATCCTAACAGCAGGTGACAAATCATGACAGTAAAGCTGAACAAAGCATTTAGAATTTATAGAATACAGTACATTGACATTCTTGCCAATTACAGTTGGTGTTACCAAATGTTAAGTCAGAAAATTTTGAATAGATACTACTATATTTTTGTAGATTGTGGTACTAAAATTGTACCTATGACTAAACCCTTAGATGTCCCAGACACATCAATCCAAGTACCCACAGCACCATCTATGGTTGCTTCCAGAGGTAAGACTGGAAAATGTTCAGTTCATTCAAAAATGTTCTCCGTCCCAAGGTGTTCGTTAAATTCACACATATCTCACTTCTATGCCAAAAGATTCATCAGAATTGTATCACTACGAGGAGAGAACAGAAGTGGAAGGTATACAGACAACCCTCTTTACTAACAATTCATCACTTATAACTAGCTCATCAATAATTCTAATCCATGGTTGTAGTGAGGAAATGTGATTCAGACTTTCTTCTTGAATTTAACCAATCCAACATCATCATCCTCATCATCTTCCTCTTCTTAAACCATCCACCCCTAAAACATCCGCTTAATCCATCATCCTGTCACTGCGTGATGTAAAACTCATCACCTTCAAACCATCTAACTGCCGACTGTTCACCCATTCTGAAAACGTACCCATTTTAATCAACATGTGTATAAAAATGTCAAATACATCTTAATGAGGTTGTAAAGTCAGTGGTTTCTAACACTCGGTTATCATCCGATGTACCAGCATATGAAAGTTGGACGGTTGAAGAGGAAATGCTTTCTCTTCAGTTTGCTTCTGTCTCAGGTAGCGACATGCTTTGTTTTACACGTTTATCTGACCAAAGCATGAAGTCTTTGTCCTTTATTTGTTGTCTACATTACGTCTACTGTTCTGTCAGCCGCTTTTCTTCACCCCATCCGTCTCACCCCTGATCTCTCACCTGTTCAATTGGACACATGACTGTGGGAAATTATCTCCATTTATTTGTTCTCCCTCACCAGAAGAGCGGAAAGCCATCGCAGAGAGTGTCGAGAGGACACAGGTTGACACTAGCGAGGAAACCCCCCAAGGTACAGTGCTACAGGCGGCTTCTGGCTGTTAGACCGGCTCCTCAGGGCTATAACAAGCTAGCCACATGGTTTACATGTAGTCATGTAAACGCCCTTGCACTGTACGTCCCAGTTTGTATCATGACTGTTTGTCTAGTGTATTGTTTGTAGTTTATATCTGTTCTGTCTTGTTCTGCTGGTTTTAATTATCTTGGCCTGCTCTTGCAAAAATGCTGAATTTTGTGTTTTTCACCCTAACTACCACTTTCATTCTTATTTATTCTTGTTTTGCATCTTATTCTTTACCTCATTTTCACATTACAAACTAGATCTTAAAGTAGATGAGATTGATGAGCAGTCAGTAATCTAATCACTGAACTATCTTTAAAGTTCCTGAAGTTTACCAGAAAGCAAAGAAGTCTGTTCCTGCAGTGCAACTGCCTGCTCCAGTGCAAGGTATTCACCTCCAGTCCTCTTCATCTCGGGTCACCATCTTGGTCCCACTCTGTCTCTATGTGTGTTCTGCCATGTTGTTAGCTGACATCTTCTTCAAGCATTTCTTTAAGTTCTTGGATATGTTTCTGTGTAGAATCAGTGTCACAGTGTGTGTTAAACGTATGTTGGTAATGTTTTTAAGTAACTGCCCCAAAGAAGCCTGAGCTCCAGGTCCCCCCGGTTCCTCCCCCTCGGTTCGAGGAGCCCTTGGCCCCACAAGGTAACCTATTGTCCAATGTCTCTGCAGCTTGTGTCAGTGGCTTTCAGAATATTTTATCACATTCTTATTACATTTAATTCTTAACAGATATATACACCAGTTGAGCTTCAGACATTTTATGCGATACTAATAGTTGTTGATCTGATTTTCTACCAGATCAACATTAAGTACTTTGCAGTCTGTTATTTTGCTGGCTCTCAAGTTAGGCTTAATCTAAAGTCTGTCTGTCTTTCCTGTCCATTCTGTATGTTGTCAGTCAAATTTTGTGTGAAATGTGTAATCTCACCGCTTAATTCTACTGAAAGTTTGATGCCTGTGAATTCACTAGAGAAGATTCTATTCTTTGGTGTCTCTTTGGTCTCAGACTCTTTCACACTTCAAACTACCCTTCCAGTCTGTGTTGACTGAAGGTCATGTTTCTCTTACCTTGAAGAACCAACAGCCTTCACAGAAGCTCTACCAACGGCAGTAGCCGTTCACAGAAAAACCCCACCTGAACCGTACCCCGCCCCAACCACAGCAGAGCCTAAAATAGTGCCTGGGCCTCAGGTGCCACAGAAAAGAGTAGTGACTGAACCACAGGTCATCACGTCAAGTTCTGAGCCTGAGCAGACCAAGCCGACTCCAGAAGCTCCTCAACCTGCAGGTACAGTAGACTCATTGGTTCAAGTTGGAAAGGCCCCTAGTCTTGTCTACCCGCTTTCCCAACATGACATTTTGTGTAGATATATGTTGAGTGAAACTGCTTGGAAAATAGTTGAAGAGTTGAGCCTCCAGCGAGACCAAAGCTCCCTCACAAGCGGCTGTGGGAACAAACTCATCAATTTTTAGTTGTGTGTTTTTAACATAGAGCCTGTGTGCTTGATGCTAACTTCTTGAGCTGGTGTTATCTAATGGTATTTGATTTGGGGATAACACCTTTCTTCAGACCCCTTCTAGTTTGTAGTAAACCCACTAGTTGTATTTTCTCTTCCTGCATTAACTCATAACATATGCTAATACTGAGAAGCACTGTAAACTAACTCTACTGAGGTCTGTGGATGCCACATTGAACCTGCAAAATGACCTGTAGGGTAAAATGAACTTTTCACTGCTTTCCAAGTGCCAGCTGTTCCCACGCCAGAAGAAGCTGCTGTTCAGCCAACTGCAGCCAAACATACCCCCCCCAAGACCAAAGCACTTCCAAAAAGAGGTAGAATGCGTGATATCGCCAATCTTTATACTCTTCCCTATTGGTTGTCATTTGGTTCATGTGGTGGAATATATCTTATATTCTGTTTTGTGTTATGTGTTGTCTTGTGTGTACTACTTATTCCTCTTGACTTTTTAAATAAAGTCCAATGCCAAGCACTCGTTAGAGTGTGAACAGCTCTCTTAATGAACCTTTGGATATATATATATCTACATTTCAACCTTTTTCTTAAGAGCGAACATTACCAAGAGAAGAGGAGCCTGGAGTTCAGCCAAGCACACCAAAACGTATCATCTCACCAGCTGAACCAAAAGGTATGAGCAGCTGAACTTGAAATTCTTGGCTTTTGATGATGTTTTAAAATGATTTTGTTTATTTTATTGTCTCTTTTAAGTCTTTTGGGTTCATGTACGTGTTCAGTCACTTGTAGTTGAAACAGTATATTTAATGTTGCTTTAAGTGCCAGCTGTCTCCAGTCCAATGGAGCCAGTGGTTCATCCTAGTGCACCTACGGTTACACCACGCAAGGAAGAAATTTATCCATCTGAAGGTACTGCAGTAGATGCTGGAAACACTATAGGTCATATATGCGCTACCCCATAGTGTTTGGAAGTGCTATTCTTGTTTGTGCATAAGATTTGATCTCTCCATCCGAATATATACATTTATTTTTTTTGCATTTTAGTGTATTACATAAGCAGGTATCTTTCACACGTGTTTGTATGAATATTTCTTATAATGTGCTAAGCATTCGTTAGAGTGTGGTTTGCACATTTCACTTTCTCTTTAAACAAATGTAAAAACATAATCTATATAAATTGTCCTTTTAAGATGTGTCAGAACCAAGGACATCTGCACCTGTCACTGGGCCTCAAAGACAACCTGTATCAGAAGCTCCTAAACCTCCATCTGTGGAAGCCAAGACACTTCCAGTGGCACCAAGGGAACCCACTGGTAAACCTGAATCAGAAGCTCCATGGTGTGCTCCTGGACATCCACCTGAGACAGTGGCCCCAAAAGAACCAAGAAATGTTCCTTCAGAACATAAGCAAACTGTTCATGTGCCAGTCTCTGAGATGGCCAAGCCAATTCTGGAGGGGCCAAGGGCTGAACTTAATGCCCGACAAGAACCAAGCCATGCTCCACAGGCAGCAAAGCCAGCTCAAGAAGCACATGTGTTAGTTTCTACAAAGGTTCCAGAAGGACCAAGGCAGGTTCCAGAAGAACCTAGGAAGGTTCCAGAAGCACCTAGGCAGGTTCCAGAAACACCTAGGAAGGTCCAAGAAGCACCTAAGAAGGTTCTAGAAGCACCTAGGAAGGTTTCAGAAGCACCTAGGAAGGTTCCAGAAGCACCTAGGGAGGTTCTAGAAACACCTAGGAAGGTCAGAGAAGCACCTAAGAAGGTTCCAGAAGCACCAAGGCAGATTCCAGAAGACCCTAGGAAGGTTCCAGAAGCACCTAGGGAGGTTCCAGAAACACCTAGGAAGGTCCAAGAAGCACCTAAGAAGGTTCCAGAAGCACCTAGGAAGGTTTCAGAAGCACCTGAGAAGGTCCAAGAAGCACCTAAGAAGGTTCCAGAAGCACCTACGAAGGTTCCAGAAGCACCTAGGAAGGTTCCAGAAGAACCTAGGGAGGTTCCAGAAACACCTAGGAAGGTCCAAGAAG
>OMKR01085676.1:0-15834 GCA_900302355.1 Cyttopsis rosea
CAACACCCTCAACCCCGCCGCTAACACCCTCAACCCCGCCGCTAACACCCTCAACCCCGCCGCCAACACCCTCAACCCCACCGCCAACACCCTTCACTTCACTGCCAACACCCTCAACTCCGCCGCTAACACCCTCAACCCCGCCGCTAACACCCTCAACTCCGCCGCTAACACCCTCAACCCCACCACCAACACCCTCAACTGCAGTCCAGGGTTTCCTAAAATGTGGTTCGTGACCACCTTGGGGTCCTTGACAGATTTTTGATTGTTAAAACATACTTAGAACATTGTTTCCCTAAAATATACTGTCGGCATCGCATGTCTTGGAAGACCATAGATTTCTTGTGCCTGGGAGTTAGGCTTTAGCTGAGTGGCATCATCCCAGGTGACAGGGTTGATGTTGAAGGCCTTGAGGTCTTGCTTGCAGACATCCTTATAGCGTAGCTGTGGGTGGCCAATTTGCCTCTTGCCCGATGACAGTTCTGTGTAGAGAATGTCCTTCGGGATTTGTCCGCCATTCATCTGCTGGACATGGCCCAGCCAGCGGAGACGTCGCTGCCTCAGGAGTGAGTACATACTGGGAAGCTGTGCTATTTCCAGGACTGCTGTGTGTGTGATCCTGTCCCTCCAGTATACGCCTCAGGCAGCGCAGGTGGAAGCTGTTTAGCCTCCGCTCTTGATGTGAGTATGGGGTCCAAGCTTCACTACCATACAGCAGTGTGCTGATGACACAGGCTCTGTACACCTGTACCTTTGTGTGGGCTGTGAGTTTGCCATTGTCCCATACTCCTGAGCTGAGCTTCCCAAAAGTAGAGGCCGCTTTTCCGATGTGGCTGCTGAGTTCAGCAGTGAGTGACAGGTTGTTGGCGATGGTGGATCCAAGGTAAGTGAAAGTGCTTACAGCTTCCAATGTGTAGTTGTTGATGGAGGGGGGGGCTTCAGTATCCTGTCCCATCATCTTGGTTTTGTTCAGGCTGATGGTCAGGCAGAGGTCCTGGCATGCTTGGGTGAATCGGTCCATGAGGGTTTGCAGGTACTCCGGGGAGTGTGCTGCCACTGCTGCATCATCAGATGATGAGTGGTCTGACCTTTGTTTTAGGTTTCAGTCAAGCGAGGTTGAATAGGTTACCGTCTGTCCTTGTGTGTAGGTAGACTCCCTCAGTTGATGTTCTGAAGGCTTGCCGCAGAACAGAATATCCCAAACAAGGTGGGCGCCAGCACACATATAGAGGACAAAAAATATATACACTCAACCTCACTAATGATGGTGAGGTCTTTTTTCTTTTTTCAAGTTTTAAGTTAAACGTTAATCCACACGCAGTTTATTATAGGCATAAAAGATGTCTGCCAAGGAGGCCTTGCCAAGTTGCCATGAAGGGGTTTGGGAACCCTGGCTCTAGTCGGTGGATCTGTTCACCACACAGCTCAGTTCTGCATCCATTAACTCAAGAAAACTCCTTTCTATGCAGTAGTTAGATAATTTGGGTCACATTTTCACAGTGAATCCAGAATGTAACGTGTTAAATCCAGTACCTCGTTTAAACCCCAGCAGTGTGTGTTGCCGTCCAACGACACCTCACTCATCACACGCTGCCCGTCTCATGTTACAAAGTTTCGCTGTTTTCTCCCAAAACAACAGCTCAGAGTTTAGAAATCTGGCAGCCACTGTAGACTTAAAAAAATTAAAATGGAGCAGTTTACAATATTTCACTCTTAATTTTTCTCCTCAAAGCAGGATGGGAATTATGTCAAGGATGCAGGATAAAACACGCCATATTATATATATATATATATATATATATTTCAGCTCTGTTGGGAAGTGTACAACCCTCTAATAATGTTTTGGGAAAAAAAGTTGTTTTACAATGCACTGAGCACTCATAAAGAGGTGAAAGCTTGTTTAAATTTGCACAATAATGACAGAAGAAGAATTGGTGTCGGCGTCTAACCTGCAGTAATTCATTTTCAAATGCATAAATGGAGATTTACAAGTTTTCCACTCTTTATTGGTTATTTCAGAAAGTGTAGTGTCCAGGCCAATACGTTCAATAAAGTTCTTGAAAGCTCGACTTTTACTAAAGTAGAAACCTCAATGTGGGAGTTTTACTAGAATTTTGTTTGTCAGGGTATTTGTACTTTTACTGAAGTAAAAGGAGTATGTTTTCCACCACTGCACATTAGCAACATAGTTCAAAATGTCATGGATTAAATATAAATTTTCTCAAATAATTATTTCACTGGAGTCTAGGTAACTTCCACACTACAAATAAACCGTTGTCCACTCATTCAAAGTAAATGTTCTTAGTTTTAGGAGAGAGTACGGAATAAAACGGAACAAGTACGGCATAAAACGGGCTGTTAAAATGGATTTCCCTGCACAGAGCTAACCTGCCGACCGGCGCTTTGAAGTCAGCACGATGGCCTGCGGAACCGTCTCACTCGGGCGAACGTCGAAACAAACAGCGCTCTCGCCGCTCTAATCGGCGGCCAGTCCCGCCGGGCCGTCATCGCCCTGGCAATGGACCGGGCTGCAGTGTTTACACGCTGGGAAGTCGAGAGCCTTTGGGTCCGTCTTTGAGCCGGGCCAAACCAAACCCAATCAACACGCCGCGGGTCAGAGACAGCTGGCCTTCGCTTGGTGAGTAATGACTCCATTGTTTGGTTTAACATATCGCCTGGCGGAGTGGGTTCGTGGGGCGGGTGGAGGCAGGATGGAGCCCTGCATGGGGAACCGAGGCCTGTGGTCTTATCTGCTTAAATACTGCTCAGAAATGTACTTAGTGTCACTTTGTCTGATCTTTGTTTCGTCCGTTAATAAAACTTTATTCTAGAACTCTGAGGTTTCTTTTAAGTACTTTTTTGGAGACTGGTAGACTGGCCTTTTCATTCTTGAGGCTGACCAGGGGTTTGAACCCTCTGAGGTTCTGCTGGTGGAGCCTCCTCTTGATGGTACTGTTTGACACATCTACGCCTACATCCCAGAGTGTATTTCTGTCAAGCACTATAGTGGTCTACCAGGTTGATTGCAATTGCTTAGCTCACCAGTCCATTCTTGCTTCTTAATAAAGTGTCACACAGTTGATTTTGGCCATGCCTCTGAGGATTGATTTATTGTGATTTCTCATCCATATGATGGTCTGCTTTACTGGCCATGACGGTTCTTTGGTTCTCACGTTGAGCATGAAATAACAATAACAAATATAGCTGCATGGCAGCAATGGACCAGGTTCCACTGAATGACAAGGAATGAACGAAAAAAGTGACTTTGTGCACAGTATGTCCTTGACCTTGACCACGTCAATGACCTTCTCTGGCAATCCTGACGATTCAATCAAAATGGAGGATATCATTCACATCTCCTTCCGACTAGCCAGAACTCAAACAAACAGCAACATCGTCTTCACATCCCGTCAGGAATTTTCGCATTAAAAGTAAACACAGGTTCTACGCCACGCTCACACAGGCATGCATTTTGCCCACCACAAACATTTTATTAGCTATTTTCTTCAAATATCAAGATATCACCACGGCCCTTGGTAGACCTGCCCCGCAAATTTCCTGTCACTCGGGACTTACGGTTCTTGAGAAGAAGATTTCTGAAGATTTTTGATTATAGGTTCATTTGAAAAATTGTTCAGAATGTCCAGCTGCATATGTGTATCAAGTTTCACTTCGCAATGAGCCTTTAACTCAGAATGCATGTTTCCACGCCCCTATGGGCCAATCAGTGCCCTTGTTTGTGGCCAGGTTACACGTGGCCTGGACTATGCGTGTGCCGAAATGGACACAAAGTTACCAATGTATGGATGAGTTATTGGACAAAATACAGGAGAAAATTAAATAATTATAGGAATTACAGCAAAGAAACACACACCTGCCCAAGAAACAGCTGAGCAGCCATCCGTCCAATGACTTTTGACCCCCTAAAATAGGAGGACTATGCATAAAATAATATGAATTCCACTGACATGGATGGAAATACTCAATACAATACAATAGACAACATTTACATCTACGGGAAGTAGAAAATAAAACTTTTTTAAAAACTTTTTTCTACTCCACATACATCATAAACCATTGAATATGAAAATGACTGTGGTGTGGGGGTGGTGTGATTTAAGCAGCCACACCTATCTTGGGTCTAGTTAATTGGGACCAGGATCAGGGGTGGCTGCGCACCTGTTCATCAGATGACCAGAGGTTAAAATCACCCATCCCCAGACACACATTGGGAGAGCCTCTTGTATTTGTTTACAGGCCGGTCTCGCCCGCTCCAATATGGCGGTGACGTTGTCTGTTGCCGAATCTGAACTTTAATCTCATAGTGATTGTTTCATTGCATTGTGCTGGAGTACAGAGCAAAAGCAACAATCAATGCCTCACTGTCCAATAAATTATGCTCAGCACTGTATATTTTCATCAAGAAAAAGTATTGACTGAAAGGGTCGATGAAGAGTAGAAGGAGGTAGAGTAGAGGTAGAGTAGACATAGAGTAGTAACCCTTTCCTCTCTTCTGGAGGAACAACAGATATCACTTCCTTTTGGAATAAATCCGATTTTCCAGGATAGGGATTTGATATTTGTCCTTGTGGATTTTTAATTTGGAGGAATAACTTTGTTTTTATCACATTTTGTGTCACATTTTGATGGCTGGTATGTGTTTGCGCGCAACGTACCTTTCACGCACGGGGTCTTCACCACCGTGCACTTTCTTTTCTCAGTCAGCGGCGTGCACGTGGCCTGGGAGCCGTCAGGGATGGACGCGTGCGTGAGGGGCGGGCGCTGCCGGACCTGCGAGCCCTTCCTGAAGCCGCATGTCCGGTTCCTCTTTGCGCAAGGACTCCACGGGCTCCAGTCCCCCAGCTCGCACTCCACCACGGGCTGCCCTGCGAGGCACCGGAGCAGGGGGAGAACCAGGAGGTGAATAGAGAAAGCATCAACTATTTAACATTATTGTAATACAAGGCCACAGCATCTTAAATGGGAAAACAATAACATTTGTACCACTTGTTGGGCAGCACGTGTACTATCAGTGGTGAGAAGAAAATTCAAATAGGAAAATCAGAAAATTGAACCAGACATTGGGTCTCATCATGTCACTGTGGTGAAAATTTCAGGGGGAAGAAAAGTATAGAAATATAGAAAAGAATTGAACAAAATCCAATCTCACATTTTAATGTCACTAAATGACCAAAATTCTAAAAAATGTATTAAAATAAAAATGTATTTAGGTCATGTGTTGATACTCGTGTGGAAATTTGAAGTGAATCATAAATGTTAAACATGGTCCAAAACTTTTTTTAACTATTTCCCCTTGCCACAATTGGAAATTGTTGCTTAATGTAGCTTAATTCATATATTTCCTGATCTCTTATAACGCCCTACTTTGGGTCATATCTAAGTCCTATGACCTGCAGTGTCTGATATGATGTAGAAATGTTTATGTGCTATATTGGCTCATTAAGCCATATTAAAATCCCCTTTTGGCTCATTTTCATCCTAAATTAATCCATGAAAAAAATATGAATTAGACTTTTCTTTTTCTTTTCATCAATGGTAGTTCTCATAGTGCCCTACAACTGGGTGGAATTTCAAAGATTTTGATCAACATTAAAGGTGTTCTTACCACATTAAGCCTTTTAGAACATCACAGTGAAAAGCGTATTTCACTTTATGACACATCACTTTGGGTTAAGTAGTTCCCAAAACTCCCAGACAACTGTTGCTGTTTTGGGGTTAAATTTCAACTTGTGTGTTGGGAGTGGATAAAATAAAGGATGGTTGTGTGTTAAATCTCTTAAATTAAAATGAAATTTGTTCGGCTGGAATTTGAGAAAACATCACTTAGGAAATATTCACAGCTGGGAACTCTGCGCCGGGTTAGCGGAGCCGGGAGTCGAGTCTCCGCTTCCATATCTTTTCCCAGTTTTCGCCAAGAGCGAGCGAGTCCCACAATTAGCACTCTCTTTGATTATTTCTGCCAGAAACACTTTCCAGTCCATGTGAAAAAAGAAACAACCTCATTCGCACACAGGAACACAGCTCAGAACATTCGTGATTGAGAAACAGCGAGAGAAAGAACAGGGCTGGAACCTCATGAGAACACATTAGTTTCTCTGAGGTTTTTCAAGTGATAAACTTAATTATTTCAGGACAAGGAACACATCAGAGCAGAGATGAATCGTGTTTAGCAACAGAAAATACTTTTGTTCCATTAAAAATGATATGTGGGGGCACTTTAACACTTTAATCCTCAAAGGAAGAAACATTGCTTCAATGTATTTGAATTCCAAATTTAATTTCTCTTCTCTTTTGAATATTTCTAGGACTTCCAGTTCTTCTTCTATGCCCAAGGGAAAACAGTACACTCGGTATATTTAGTATACTAAAGTTGTCTTAAATTGAATCCACTTAAGTTGGACTGTTAGAAGTTATTAAATATATTATAAATACATTTTTCATGTATTTTCGGCTATTTTTGACAAGTACAGTTTAAGTTAGGTTACATACTCAACATACTTTTTATAAGTGTACTTACACTATACCCACAGCATATTAATGACTAGTATGCTAAATCTGTACTTTAAATGAGAAGTACCAAAAAAATCACACTTAGAGCCTACTGACAAAAAAGTGAAAATTAGTAGAAATATACTTTTATCACACTTTATATCCTAAAAATATATACTTTCGGAACGGAAAAATGCAGTGGAAATGGAAAACAACTCTTACCCACGCACTCCGTGGTCCCGTTGGCGCTGGTGAGGCCGGGAGGGCAGGTGACGTGACATCTCCCTCTGTGTGAATACAAGCCCTCCTTACATTTTGTGCAAAAATTGCGATTGAAACACGCCTCACAGTTTTCTATTTTACATTCTGAAAGAAACAGAGAGAGAGATCAAAATGAAAGGATCGCCTCGGAACGTGATCACATCCGTCTGTCTGTCTGTCTGTCTGTCTGTCTGTCTGTCTGTCTGTCTGTCTGTCTGTCTGTCTGTCTGTCTGTCGGTCTGTCTGTCTATCCATCCACCCTGGTACACACAGTATATGTACAGTTTTTATTTTATATATATGTATGCAAACTTGCACAATTCCCTATTTTTGTCAGAATGTGAATTGTTGATAGAGGTTGATTGGAAATGTTTTGGTTTATTGTATATTGCCAATTTTTCCATTGTTTATTGTTTTTTTTTTATTGAGTGTTTTTAGACAGAAATGATGAAAAAAACTCTCATCCCCTAGAAAGGCGTGCATGCCGTGAGCCTTATTCTAGTCATTTAACAAACAAATTAATTATGGAGTTTTATAAGAAGTCTCTAATCACCTCGGAGCAATTCAAAAACCCTGACTCTCAAGCAAACAGTTTAATTACAGACGCAGAACTGTGACAATGGAAACCAGACACATCAAATCACTTCCAAGAGTTCTCTCGTCCTTCTCTTCAGTGTATTCCCACTTTTTATTCTGATCATCGCTGACGCTCTGCCCGACAAAGCAAAATGCCAAGAGCCATGCCGTGTCTAGAGCATGGGACTCCAAGAACGTGGAGTCCTCCCGAACATTATTTTCTTTTCGTTGGATTTGGTGACATGCGGCGAGCTCTGAACTATCATTACTTCTAAGACCTCGACATCTAAATGTGACAGCACTGACGTCCGCAGCTCTAATGTGGGACAAATGCTGAGGGAACTTGGGAAGAAATAAACAAGCTATTCTGCAACATTTGAACAGAGAACATTAGAAGAACGGAGATTTCACTTTATTAACGGGACTTCAGTCTTTGTTTTTAATGATTATTCATTCGTGTCCATCTTCGTGGTTCCTCGGTTCTGATGTGAGAACTGGAAGGCATTTGCGATAACTAACCCTCTGACATTCGTAACAGAACGTCAACAGGTGTTACAGGGAAAATAAAGATGTAGATTTAAATCGTTTTGGTCTCAATAAAGTCCCTAATGACTTGCTGCTCTAATGCTTCCCCCTCGTGAGGCTTGTCCAAACTTACGGCTCTTGGAATTTATTGGCGCAGTTGGCAGTAAAAAGTAATGAGACTGTTATCTAATCTGTCTCTAAACACGAGGGGTATAAAAGACAGGAGGGAAACTTTTGTTAGGAAGTCTGTGAATTTAAACTTGGGCTCCTGTTAAAACCCGAGCTGCCGTTGCACTCTCACTCATTTCAACGCCGGTTTGATACGTGATGGTGGTCGGCGCGTTAGCTGGAGAGGGGATGTTACTGAACACGTCTGACAGATAGTACGCAACGGAGCAGCAAACAAAACAATTCGTACCGAGGAAGCAATCTGTCTCCTTCTCCTCAAACTAAAATAATCAACGCAAGGTGCCAGTGCTCGTCTTCTGGAACTGGAATCCTGAACCTGAGACGGCACGGATCATGTCACGTTTTGGGCTACCAGTTAGCCGTCAGTGTACCCAAAGTGAAATCTAATTCGAATCCAAATAACACATTTTTTCAGTCATGGAGACTATAGAAAGACAGGGTCCCTGAAAAAGTGCAAACCAAACAAATACAGTCTGTGGACTGGCATGAACCCGGCACATTGTGAGCCAAATAACAAAACACAGACATCCTCGCAAAAACAGACAAACAAGAGTGCATTAGAAATGTTTTCATTTGGATTTTCTTACAGTCCTGTTTTTTGCCCACAAGTAAAGGGAAACAGACCGAGGACTGAGCTTCTGACAACCCGGAGCCAAAAACAAGCGAAGGCTGCCACCAGAGCTGTGTACGCTCCGCTAAGGGTGCGTTTAGTCAATACGGAGTGTGGACGCCCTCCCAACGGCCGTCCAAACCAACCAAGCCCCTCGGACATCCAGTGAAAAGAGGTGAAGATTCGTTCCACTGGAATTTGTACAGAAGGCGCTTGAGTTTTTGTGTTTGACTAGTTGGTTCTTACGGTGTGCGCAGCCAAGATGGTAAGGCTCAGGATTAGTGATCCTTCATACTGTTCATTCTAATTATAGAAATACTTGTTCTTGCTGTTTCCTTCCTGATTTCCTTCCTCAGTCATTATTTTAACCACGCACAGTTTACCTCTTTGACGGTCGCCAATGTCAACAGAAAGGTCAAATCATTTTGAAATACCAACATAAAGAAAGACGGATGGCCTTTCCAGGTAGTTAGCTACACCCCGTGCGTGCTCCGTGAGGGGACCGTGGACGTGTCTTTCCACTGCTATTGACCTCTATTGACAATCCCCAAAACCTGGTGTCGCTGAACTCACGGGTGCATCTGTTGGTCTCCGGGTTCCTCATCCCAAAGTATCCCATGGGACAGGAGGCCAGGCACACGCCGATCTGACGGATGTCGTTGCGCTCCAGGAAGATGAAGAGCTTGGGCTTACATTTCACGCAGCCATTATACTCAGAGCAGCGATCGCATCCCTTGGGACATGATGGCGGCCCCTCAGTGCTTACTGTGGAGATAGGAAGTGAGGTAGGAGTGCATGGGAAGAGAAAGAAAGTCATTTTTTTCACTTTTAGAGAAAGACGACATGTCGTCATGGCCGCATAAGGCTAATATGAGCCCCCTGTAAAGTTAAGCTCTGGGATTTTCTAAAAAAGCAGGCTTTCAAATGATGCAGTGCAACTGAAAACAACATCAGACCACTTTTATATCTCACTGGCATCGGTACACATGGCCTTAAACCTGCTAGCACTTTATCGCCCCGGCTCGCAGAGGTTAATGTTTGCCGTGCAGTCTCAAGAGGAACCAGGCCAAACATCTTTGTTTGAACAGTTAGCAACTGTTTGCTTGAAGCCGCCTCTCGGAGGTCCTGTACAGAGCTTTTGGGTTGCACAAACTCTGCTATTTTGTACTGACGCGCCGCCAAATACCCCCACAAACCCTGACATCACAGAGGAAGCGTTAGACCTCTGGACAAAATCAGAGGCGTGTCATGTGGCGTCAACGACTGGCAAAGTACATTTGACAGGAGGCAGAACCAAGGAACCAAGAACCAAGATCTAATACGGGCAAAGCATAATATCTCTGTTTCTATATTGAGCCCCAACCCAGAAATGAGAAAACAGCCCAGCGAATCGCCACAGATCCACTGCAGCCTCGGCTTGACTGTTATGTAAGTCCCAATTTCCCCAAATTCGCAAAATGTGAGGTGTGCACATTTCAGACCTAAAACTGCAGTCATCGGTTGATTTGTAGTCTGAGTGGTATCAGCTCGCTCTTCCAGAGGTTTGTTGAGTATCAAGGCTGTTTTCCAAGTCTTGAATCTTGGAGAACAGTCTGAGATTATCAGCAGATACTAAGCACGGAGCTGATCCATTATTTTTACTGAAAAGTGTCGTTGGTGTAAATAGAATGTAATGAATGAGATGTAATCTCACATGTCATATTTTTTGTCATATTTTTTCTCCATTAGATCAAACAAAGAATCAGCAAATCTCGCTCTTCTTTAATGTATGACTTTTTCTATATGGTCTTTATTTACTGATACGATCTATTGTTCAGAACCCCCAATAAGCTACATCTAGGTTTACATTTAAATTTCACTTCAGCTCACTCTGCAATTTTGTAAAAAAAAAAAAACAATCTCTGCTTACATTTTTGTAAAATGTTACTACTTTTGTAAAACTTCTTAAATTTGTCACTTTCACTGTCAGTTTTTTTTTTTTACTATTTATCTGGACTGTCGAGAATGTGACAAAGACTAAGCATTTCAGTACTAACATGACACTTGATGTAATGCTACACACTGAGAAATAGAACTTTAAAACTTTGAAACTAATGTGGCCGGTATCAGACCAAAATCCACCACTCTCACTCTCCTTACGTCCTTAGTCGCAGACTGTAATGTCCCTCCACACATGGAGACTGTGCGGCTATTTGGGAATGTGACCGCTGGCTGGCTCAATAACTGAGATACTTCATGCAGTCTGAAGCGTGAGGAGCAGCAATGTAACTCTGGAGTCCCTGGGGGAGACAGTTTCACTCCCAACCCCACATTACGTCCCTGCATTTATTCTCCCTTCCCTGCATCTGTGAATGAAGACCCACAAGGGAGGAAGACAGGCCTCTCCAGTGAAGGATATTCAAAAAGACATTTCAATTCATTGAAAGTTATCCCTCACTTCTATTCCTGGAGGGAGCAAAGCCTGTTAACCATAATTCACTAGATGGCGCTCACGCATGTTCTACACAAGCCCAGACTGTCTGCCCTCACAAGAGAGATAGAGACAAACGTTGAGTGCTTGACAGAGATATTAACCACTTTATGATGCATAACGGGACTATTACACTACAGTTGAAGTAGCTGAAGTATAGTGGATGGTGCTTCACTGAAGTGGAGATGAGGCTGGCATTACTTTGAAAGCTCTCTCTGCATATAGAGGGAGTTCTCTCCAAACCAAGCCACTACACCAGTCACCACCATCCTGAGGCCATGGTTGCATGGCAAGTGAGCGTCATCTCCACGGATGCACGGGGTCAGAAAGAATGCTTCCAACAACACAGGCACCGCGGTCCAAGAAAGAGCTGAGAGCAGTCAGGTATCCATTCCAGTCTGTGCCCACACAGCCAGACGTAGAAAGAGCTGGAGCTCAGAGAGTGAATCCATTGAAAACCCTCCTATAAACATTACTAATACCCACAAGAGCTTAACATAAACTGAGAGAGACATAATCATAAAAACAGAAAGAAATGCACGCCATTCAGGGAGAACAGTAAAACTACCATAACCCCTCTTGGCAAGACCTAAAACAATAATGATAAGATAAACAGGATGCACTCTTTACTGTGCATCTTAAATATTTTAAGACGTTCATACCACAGAAACCGAAAGCAGTGGGGCTGAAGAGGAAGAAAGACACTTTTAAAGAAAGTGAAAGGAAGAAGCTAAAATGACTTTCAGGAGCACTCACTTCGTCTCTGTCTCCTGGCCCCGGAGAGCTTGAGAACGTGGCTGTGACCCATGGAGCTGAGGAAGACCATTGCCAGCACCACCGGTCCCAGCTGCATAGTCTTTGCTACCTTCTCCCCCTGCAGCCAGAGAGACGGGGTCGGCTCACCCTTCCAGTCCAGGGCAGGTGAATCCCACCGGCGATCCAAGAAGATCCTTGCTGCTGCTCCCGCCCGCTCGTCCTAGAATATCTTCCGCCTCTTTCTCTCAGCGTTATCGCTATGTTCACTGGTTCCTGTTCCTGCTACTCTGTGGTGCAAAGGGTGAGACTGTCACTGTCGGTCCGGATGAGCCCCGAGCCATCACGCCGGCGGCAGCAGCAGCAGAGGGAGGAGATGGAGCAGGGCTGAGGAGGTTGAGGAGGTCTTCGCGGAGGATCAACGGCACGATGGAAAGGGAGGTGGAACGGAGGACAAAGAAGAGGCCGGCGATGCACTTCTGGCAGTTCAACCCATTAATCTTCTGGCTCTCCAGCTCAGGAGCTGGGAGCTTAGGACCGGGCCGGCGGCGGACGGGGTTTGGTATGAGCGAGGACACAGCTAAAGCCCCGGAGCATGGGTCTTATTGAAGATGCTCTGAGGAGGTAGAGGGCAGAGCAGAACAAATGCCTGATGAGACGTGGTTCTCCTCTCCTTTGCGTGACAGCGTGTCCGACTGTGCCAGGATCTGCTGAGGAGAGAAGGAGGGAAGGCGGGAAGAAGAGGAGGAGGAGAGGCGAAGGAGTTTAGAGCTGGGAGAGGAGAGGAGAGGAGGGTGGGGGCAATAGGTCATGAAAACAAATAAGACATGGACAGTGAGCATAATATCATTAATTTAGTGTGACGACAGTGTAGTCACATCTTGGCAGCAACCCACCAGATTGTTAAATAGAGATGACAACATCAATGGTAGTTATTAAAATAAATTATAGAAATGTATAGAAACACAAATTATATTTCATGTAAAATAATTTGAAATTCCTGTTCTGCAAATAATTTCAATGGCTCATTCAAAATATCGGCCATGGCACAAAGAAACGCGGAAAAAGATACCAGTGCTTATACAGCTTTCCACGTTAATTTCCCCAAAGAACTGGGGGGGTCTGTTTATTCTATTATTATGCAAAGTGATGAAAAGTGCAATGGGGCCAAATTTCCCTCTTGGGGAAATTCAAAACACACTTGGGCTTAAGGGCCTTGTCGTATTTGGATCTTGTGCGATAATGTCAAGCCCGGCCTGGATTTACAACTGTTGTGTGGACACGCAGTACATGTTGTGATCTTGGCATCACGAGGGCCTCCCTCCTGGTTGGAGACAGAACAAACAGTGCCATATTAGGCTGCCGAGCCCGTTGTGTTGCAGATCAGAATCACGCTCGCATGACAATGTCGCTCGCTCCATCCAAACATTCCATCAGGCGACATTATGTTCTTTGCTTAAGTAAGAACCAAAAGCGGAGAAAATAAGATCTAACCGTGGGGCTCTGTGAGAGCCCGTCTGCCAAAGGCCTCCAGCCCGCACACAACAAGACGACTGTCAGAGATACGCTGCCAGGAATCGCATTACATCAAAACGAACGAAATTCACACTGAAATTCATGAAATGATCTCAGTTTCTTCTCCCAGGAAGAGTTATCATCGACTCCAAGTCGGCAAGTGATACTGTACGTGAAAACCTTTATTGGGAAACTCTACTGCCAAATTGCCGCTCGTTTCAATATTCTTATTTATCGCCCTCAAAAAATATTTGTTGACGGTGTGATGGGTGTTTTAACTTTGTTCTACAAGTCAGTAACTTTTTTCCATATTCCGGATCTTGTATTTAGGAAACACTTTTTTCTATTTATTTTTTGTAAGGATAAAATTACTCATAATGACTCATGATACTTTCAATACCTCTTGGCTGAAGAAGGAGACATAAATGTGGAACAGCTACTTGTTAGTTACTTGAGGGAATGAGGCAGGACAGTCCAGGGCCCTGGACCAGTCCTCCAACCACAGCCTGAGTGGCTCAAGATGTTCCACAGCTCTGCGTAGAACTCAGCGCTGCACCGACACTCTGCAACCTGTCAGAAATCCCAGCATCGGCTCTTCCATCTCACAGATTAGAGACAGAAACGTTCTGCGGCTGAACAGACTAATAGCAGAGGTGGAGAACACGTAGGGCGAGCCAAGCCTTCGGTGGCTGAACTATCGCTCCGCATTACGTCATCAAAACTGGGTCACAAGCGGCTGAAACACCAGCTTCGGGCCCAGTGACAGGGCGAGGAGTGTGACAATTCAATAGACCCACGGAGCAGGGCTGTTACTCTCTGAGAGCTGAAGTTAGTTCAGGCATCTAGTTAGGATGCCCCCCAGAACCCAGAAGGCTCCAAGACTTAGACCTAGAACACGCCGTGCGGATGATAGCAGGCTCGGGATCCTCCAGACAGAGCTGGCCTCGAGCAGGTTCATTTCATATTCACGCTGCATTTTGTTGTGTGGGTTGTGCGCAAGCTACAATGAAATAGCTTGTTGATAAAGTATCTGGTAGCTTCAGACTCCAAAGAGCGTATTGTAAAGGCTTGTATGGTCTGACCCCTTAGCCCTACTGCCACCGTGACCCCAAACTTGATGGATTGAAAATGTCAGGACGGATGGACGGACAATTGGCACCTACAACTCTATTTGTCCGATACAGTCCCTATTCATGTCTCGTTATGAGTCACTGGGGCCAACCAGGTGCCACTTTTTAAACGTTTTAAACGTATCTGTCCGCTCGCTCGCCCATTAAAACTGCCACGTGCATCGTGTTTCTTTCCTCGCCGTCGGCCCCATTCGGCAGAGGCCGGCGAAACTAAGACCCGCTCATCAAATAGTCAGGAGATTAAATTGCCGGCTTTGTAAGTCCTAACTTTTAATGTGTGAATTATTTATGCATTGAAAGGGAGCTACTACCACACTGGGAGTTTACCGAACCTGAGAAGGTGCCACAACCCGGAGCTGCAGGTCGCCGACGTAACCCGCCCGTGAACCTTCTGCGTGAACCAGCATTGAACCTAAAACGAAGCTAAATTAAAAGCGGCATTCCAACGAAAAACAAGCATGATTTCTGGAATAATTTCTTCAATGCACTTAAACGCCTCCGAAGTCTGTGGGGAGAAGGTGGTAAAAGCAAAAAATAAAGACGATAAAAAAGTACCAACAGACCAGCCACTCGGTGATAAAGGAGACAATGAATGTCTCCTTTTGTCCATCTTACAAGTAAAGATGTGTAAAGCCCCCAAAATGTGCTTGTTTTTCCCGGTTGCAGGAAAACACCTTGATATCGGCGCCAACGTTGGCTGTTGCCGTGCTTCTTGCGGCATCGCACTAACCTCCAAATTCTCTTGTTTTCGTAATAGAATTACTGTTATTTGGCATCTGCCACACGGACAGCACAATTGGGATTGGCTGCACATTAGATGCGTTAACGTTGGCCTGCTTTCCACCCCGGATTCTGAAGCGGAGGCGAGTCGCGGCAGGAGCTGCTCTCGGATCACAGCGAGCAGCCGCGGTCAATTTCTTCCGACTATAACGCACTCACTTATCTCACTCACTTTGCACAGCTTTTAGAACAGATGAGGTGTCACTGTTATTATCTATAGGCGGCCAAGGAACAGAGAAAATCTGAGAAGAGGGGGTTAGAGAGAGGAAAAGAGTAGATAGATAGATAGATAGATAGATAGATAGATAGATAGATAGATAGATAGATAGATAGATAGATAGATAGATAGATAGATAGATAGATAGATAGATAGATAGATAGAATCCCGGGGGGGTATAGCTGTTAAAGCAGTAGACAAAAAGTTGACAGAACAGTGCAAGTGGAAATAGAGATAAAAATGAAATAAAATATATGTACACATATACACAGAAGTTAGCAGTTGTGTGATAACTAGT
>OMKR01085677.1:0-12041 GCA_900302355.1 Cyttopsis rosea
ATATACAGCACTTTTTAAAACACACTGTTACAAAGTGCTTCACCAACAGACAAGTGGCAGAAAATACAAGCACAATGGTGTTGGTGGTAAGTAAAAACACATTTATAGAGATATAAATATATCTATATTAGATATAATATATAGATTATATATAATATGAATATACATGTATACATGTATGCATATATAATGGTAATAAATTAAAGATGATGGTAAAAAGGTTTGTGTAGGTGTGTGCATTTGTGTTAAATAGTCCTGGCAGCAAAGGATCTTGGGACTGTAGTTTTTATAGATTTACAGAAAACTGCCAGTCACACATACCATGATGCAAATTTGAAAAACCTATTTGACGCGTGTGTGTTTGTGAGTGTGTGCATGTTGTGACATGTCGATATGTATACCGGTTTCTCATATTGATACTGAGCTGAGATTTTGTATCGTGTCGGAGACACAGTCTCACAGTCTTTGTACAGTTCCCAATACAAAAACCTGATTCCAAGTGCCATAAAACACACTAAAGACTAAAGATATTCAAGAACATCTGATACAGTTGATGCAGTTTTGACCAAAAATAAAGGAGGAACATGGTGGATATGTCAATCAATAACTAACTAATGGTCTTTGTCTATAATGTTCAGTAAAAGAAACGGATAATATCGATGCCAACAGTAAACTTTTAGGTACAGTACATGTACTATGCATGTTCTTGTTTCCATGCATGTTTACCTGTGAACATGGAAGTGTGTGTGATGAGGTTGTTTTGGCCGCTACAGGTGCCGTATGGCTACGGTCCATTCGGGCCGAGGAGGACAGGCTCATCTAAGGAGGCCTCACTGGGGGAGGAGGGTCCCACCGATTGCGACTGTGAACCAGGAGAACCAGGCTTCGCTGGGTTCGCGGGACCCAAGGTACAACCGCCGATCCCCCCCCCCGCCCCCTGCATTAGTAAATACAGTATATAATCTTCTTCTTCTCATTCCTCAGGGTGCCAAAGGGTTACAGGGGAAGAGCGGCTCTCCAGGGCTACAAGGCAGAGAGGTGAGCTCGACACACACGACATCACTGTGAATTTACCATAAATAACACACATCAATATCTAAATTGTGATATTAATGTCTTTAGTTGAATGCAGCATCATCTCATTAGTAATATAAAATGGGATATCTACTGAAGGTGAGAATAGGACCTCATCGAATGGATGGTACTTCTAATTATGTGAACTGAATCCTTATTCAATGCATTATTTTGTACTGTTTTCAGGGTTATAGAGGATTTAAAGGGGTTCCAGGAAGAGGTGGAGACCCTGGACCAGTGGTGAGGAATCTGTATTAACAAGTTATATAGTTATAATGATGTCATCGATGAAGAGTCAAGATCCGATTTGATATCCGATCCAATGCCGATTTACCATATTGGTTGGAAATTGTGTAATTGTGGTCGTCTGCATTTGTTGTATTACGTAGATGGGCAATAAAAGTTATATGCAACTTTTTCTTTTTCCCCAGTTTTGTTTATTCGGTTTTTCAGAATCATCTTTTTTTGTATTCTGTTTTTGACCTTTGACCTTTCCCATGGCAGGGCATCTCTGGGCCTGATGGGGACGAGGGAGCCTCTGGCTTTTCTGGAGCAATGGTGAGAAAAATTTATTACAAGCATAAGGCCATTTCACACTATTTATAAGAGACAATATCTAGTGTCTAATGTCAACTTAGTGGCATTATCGCCATGACAACATGTTTAAATTCAGGTCATTTCAAAAATCAATAAATTCATGATAATGGTATTGAATTTCCAAACAGGAGGAAATCTTAATGTATTTATTATTGTAGAAGTTCCTCCAAAGAGCAATGCTTAGCAATGCCATGGATTGTTCATGTCTGTCGACCTCTCTTATTCAGAAATTGTGTAAATTGGCGAGGCATTATTATTATTATTATTAAATGTTAATCAATCAATTTTCAACCCTCTTCCTGGTGACAGGGAGAACCTGGTCTTCCGGGAGATCCAGGAGAAAGCGGAGAGCTAGGTCTGAAGGTAAATAACTGACAAACCTGTACACTGAGAACTTGCAAGCAGAAGAAACCACTGAAAATGTACAATTATCTCTTGAGTCTTGATTATACACTTATACAGAATACACAGGCTTAATAGCAGAAGATGGATACTAGATAATAGAAAAGATAGATACAAGTTTGATAGCAGAAGGGATTGTCGGGCTGGATGTGATAAACCTTGTCCTGTCCACAGGGGGACGTCGGCATGGAGGGACCCCGCGGGGGAGTGGGCATTCATGGGAAAACTGTAAGTGGAATCAAAACCACCTCCAGTGTTTAATCAAAATCACTACTCAAACAGGCATCCCTGGTGGCTCCCCTGGTAGAGTGCATACTATTAAAGCCAAGGCTTTTCCACAGCCGCCCAGGGTTCAAATCCGGCCGAGGCAATTTGCTGCAGTGTAGAGGCTCTCTACACTTTCCTTAAACTTACTTAAGGGGGGCCTGTAATGAGTCAGCAGCACCCGAATGAACCACTTTTTGAGGTTCCATTTTTTTTCTTCTTACTTCCCAATGAAACCACGAAAACCACATCATGGTAGGAAGGTTGAAAAGCTCTTCTCCACCCATTTCGTTCTATGTCCAACATTGAATATGTGAGATGTATAAGCAAAAATTAGTATGCGAATGTACAATATAATTTGCTCTAGCTTGTATCGTAACTTCATCTCATGATTTATCACACTATTATATTTTTGTGAGGTTCTTTTTGTTAAAGAAATCGTTGACATTCTCCACAAAGACAAAGATAAGTGTGTATTTTGAGTCTTTGGTTGAGAAAAAGCTTCAATATTGTAACACGGTGAAGAGTTTGCAGTCAGCCTGCTAATTTCTATTCATTTTCACAGATTTTTTTTTTCCTTATTAAGCTGCTATTTGGATTTGTCGCCAGGTTTGGAAATTTTGTGCTTTATTATAAATGGATTCTATAACGATTTAGAAGTTTCTGTATAGGGTTATGTGCATTATCCGTACTTGTAGAGTGGGAGAAGATAAACTCTGTCAACTCTTTAATTGGTCTTTAATGTAGCTGTCTTTGTATTTCATGTCTTTAGTTAGTCATTTTTCCCTCGTTTTGGATTTGATTTGAAATGTTGTCTTATTTTAGGGTGTTGTTGGAGAAGTTGGGCTCCCTGGTCCAAAAGGAGGTAAAGGTATCAAGGTAAATAAAGAAAGATTGGAAAAAATGCCATGATGTTCAGATGAATCAATAATATGGAAATTTTTGTTGAAGCTACAAGAAAATAGAGAATCCCTATATAGATAACGACAGATGTAGATAAGATTATAATTGTCATATTTCCAAAGAAACGTTCTGCATTTGAAATTGTCACGTTCAAATTTGAAATTTTTTTTACATAGAGCTGCCACAATTATTACATAATCGTCATCATAATTATTGGCGCTGACCGCGATCATTATGCAAAATCTTTACATTCCACAATCATATTTTTTCATCTAAATTCCAGGGGGATTTGAACCCAATGTTAGAAAAGCCATAATAAATAGAATGTGAATTTGGTAAATTTCCATCTTTTTAGGCAAATTAATTGTGATATTGGCATGAAGTGAACAAAAGAGAGACAATTATGTGTATGACAAACTAAATTTCCTTGATTGTGACAGCCCTAATTGTATGTAGATTGCCGCTGTTCCTGAATATGAAATAATGGCGAGGCAAGGCCAATATGACCATAGCCTCTATGTGTCTAGTTGATAGACGAGGTGTGTGTGCTCTGCAGGGTTCACTTGGTGAAGAGGGGAACCAAGGCTCTCAGGGACGGACTGGAACAAAGGTACTGTTCACATGAAACACAGCATAGACACTTGTGTTATCACCACGGTGACACTAGTTTATTTTCAGCTTTGTATGGATAGACATGGCATTGCAGCCTGCTAAATCAATATTTATAAACCAGACTTACTCAGGCCATGCACTAGTTCATAACACCGCATTTACGTCTAAATTTACTTAGTTCATCTTCAATACAACACCCAGTCTGTGAAAAGGAAATTGCTTATTTTGACTTGACCTGTCATCCTCACTCTTGCTGCTCCACAGGGTCAGGTCGGAGCGCCGGGCTTCAACGGTGACGTCGGAGAGAGAGGCTACAATGTAAGACGCATCTTTTTTCTGTTGTTATTCATCCGGCATTTGTCCTCCTTTCACCTCCACTTGATTCCTCCTCGATCTGTTCGATCCCAACGCGACATTGATCTGGATGTGAAGCAACATTTACTCTGCCTCAGAGCTTGTAACATTATGGCGATATTATATGGTTGAGAGAAAGACATCAGAGAGATATCAGGGGTCAGATGTGAACCCCAGATTGTTTGGTTATTTATTTTCTAAATATTTAATAATTTTCTTAATTGACCTACTGATCCATAAGGAGATTACAGTCTAGTCTCCCGTAAAGCAGGATGTCCACAGGTCCTTAAAAAGTCTTAAATTCAGGTTTAATAAATATTAAAATGTCTTATATTTGTTTATAAAAAATCCTTCAATATTTCAACATATATACAGCGAGTTTCTCAATTCACTAGTTTTTTTTCAGCAAATGAGGCAAAATTGGCTAATCAGGCAAAATTTGTGTGCTTAGGGGGAGGGGCGAGTGAAAGGAAGAGACACGCCCACCTTGCTCCTACGCTAACAAGAGACCTGTCAATCAAGGCAACCACACCCTCAGATAGACACACCTTAATATCCTCTTTATGGAACAATAATTTTCCCAATCACACCCCAGAACCAGATTAGAAGAAGTGACTTTAGAGATTGAGACCCTAAGGTCTCAAACGAGGAGAAACTACAGGGATCTGATCCCATCCCAGCCGGAGTGGAGACAGATTCCTGATGCAATCTGCTGTATTTCGTGGGTCGTTCTCGTCTCCTCGGTCCTGTTTTCCTCAAAGGTAGTCAATGCCCATGTGGGGCAACTACACCTGTGCATCAGCTGGGTTCATTTGCACTTTTAAATATTTTTTAAGTAATTAACTAAATAGTCCGTACTTTAGTGCAGTATCTTTTGTTATTTCACCAGATTTGTTCATTTGATAAATAAACTTGAACTAATGTTTTCAAGTGATTGTCTAGTGTTTTTCACCTTCAATATTCAGCTTCACTCACAACATTTCAATACTTCACTGCCTCTTCCTTACACACTGTTTCACTGTCACTTGCAGACTACACAAAGATGGACTAATTATAATTATAATAATAATAATAATAAGTTGTAATAAAAGTGTAAGGATAAACCAGGACATAATTCAGCACAAAGTGTCCTCTGTATGGTTGAGAATAATAATTGGTATTGTTAGTGAAGATACTGTAATAAACGGGATTTGATGGTAAATCCCGTGAGCCAATATTAACTTGATAAAAACTGAAAACTAACTGTGAATGACGTGTCCTTGTTTCAGGGTTATCCCGGAGAGCCAGGAGGCCGAGGAGTTCTCGGGCTAAAGGTACGTGCACACACCCTCTCTTTACTTATTTAAACATCTTTACAGAACATACCATCTATCGCACATCTAGCGCACATCTTTCTTCCATTGCTCCAGATGGGGTAATGTTTAAACAATATGCACCAAAAGCTGACATGCGAGCTTTAATCACAGAATCCGAGATGAGGAACGGCAACTTAAAAAGGTTCCATTACAGCAACAACAAGCATCCTTCTTCTTTAGTGTGTCCTTGAGCAAGGCAGCTTCCTTGTGTGTTTATTTCTCTGCATGAAAACATCATTTCTAAGTATCAGAAGAATCAGAATAGATTTATTCCACCAGGTAGATTTTTGTTTTTCATTACAGACAATAGCATTAAAAAAAGCTTATTTAAATTAAATAATAATAGTAAAATTAAATGGAATAAAAAGTAAAATAAAGGTAAAAATGGCCAAATATACAGAAATAGTCGAAAATTACAAAACAGAAAAAGTCAAATATATAAATATATACAGAATATACAAAATGCGATTCTATACACAAGATAAATTATTGGTATGATTATATTGGGTATAAATTATGGCAATCATTCTGTATTATTGTTCTATATATAACTTCATGACATAATTTAATGAATGTCAATGGAAAACAAAGAAAATGTAAACAATGTAAACAAACAATAGAGCTGACAGATTAATTCTGAGACCTGTGTTCTTGTCTGTCTGTCTGTCTGTCTGTCTGTCTTTCTTTCTGTCCGTCCCAGGGCTCTAAAGGCCTGGATGGCTTGCCAGGCAGCGATGGGGATCCCGGAGACGATGTGAGTGTAAAACAACAATGTGTTCTATTGATCACCCATAACTTACGCATCGTCACACTGTAAGTTCTTTTTTTTTTGGTTTGTTTACCACTATTGTTGGCTTTTACAGGGTCCTAATGGAGTCCCAGGGATGATGGGAGAGCCTGGGCCATTTGGGTCCAAGGTAGGCTGAAGGTTTTAATTTTTCCATTTCCTTTGAAGAGACTGTTTCTTTTGGTTTCTAGAGACGGTGGATGATGATCTTCACCAACAGTTGCCTGGTTGCTCAGTTTCATCAGACACAAAATGACTATTAAAAGTACCACATTGGCATTTCTACTCAAGTAAACGTATAGAAGTACAAGTATTAAAAACTGACTGACTTGTCATATCTACTATCCTGTTATAACAGAGCCTATTATACGGCAAATAGTGCCTACTGAACCTTTTTCATGCCATGCCATGTCCTGATTACAATTTACAATAAGTATATAGGTGGTCTCATAGTTTACAAATATAAACATAAATCCACAAACTGAAGTAACACTACTGTGTGAGAAATGTAGTAGATTAAAAATGTAGACAAAGTAAAGATATTTGCTTTGAAATGTAGTGGAGTAAAAGTCAAAAGTCTCCTAAAATAAATATATTTATATAGTATGGAAAAAATGCCTGAAAGTCCAGTCACCAAGTACTTTCCACCACTGGAAACGTCCCATGCATCATCATCTGGTGGATCACTGTCGTTCTTCTCTTCCAGGGCAGCAAGGGAGAGCGTGGCGTGCGAGGACCCCGGGGCAGAGAGGGGGCCGGGGTGAGTGGGACCTGCTTTTACTTCCTGTACCGGTACTGTCAGGTCGTGGGTTTGATCCCATGCAACCTGAGAGCGTGCTCAGTGGCGTGTTGACCCCCCCCCAATTTGCCGAATGTCTTAAACGAGCATTGTGAGCGTGTACCTGCGTATATATTGTATGTTTCTGCTAAGATAGCGGCAGAATATTGGTATTTCCAGCAGGTGTTGATTGTGTTACTTAGCGCTTTAGGTACTAATGAAGTTATTGGTAAAATATTAACCCGATTCTTTTATTTATGCAAATCTCTCGATCGGATGTTTAAAGGTGTAATGGGATTGAGAGTTCTCCATGTAAATGCTATATATCTCGGTTGATGGGTAATAAAAATTGGTATCTATTGCCTTGTACAGGGGACCTAGCGTTAGCATCACACCAGAGAATGTGGTTGACGGTGCATCTGTCACTGTAACTAAGGAATGCCCCCTCAGCGGCTTGAGACTAGTTAAGCTCAGGTCTTTGTGTTATCCTCGCCTGGAATACATGCCCAATGCAATGATCCCATGAACAGAGATGCTATTCTACAACTCCTTGAGTAAAACAATATCAAAGTTGATAGAAATAACACAAAGCGCATCAATTCTATAAACATTTTAGTGAGGATAGTCATAGGCGAACTCTCCATTGGGCCACTTGGATAGCCAAAGTACTCAAAGTGTGCCAAATGGCTTTTCTAACTCCTGGCAGGGAATTAGACTGCAAACCTTTTCATTTCTACTATAGGTACACAATGCAGCTTTTGGTCATGGCATTTTACCTATGTGCACAATATAAATGAATTTTAAAAAACAACCAAAATGCATACTTTTGTCTCCAAATGGAGCAGTTTTATTAGACAAGTAAATAATAAAAATCTCAAATTTATATTCACAAAATAATCAGCAAGTAGCTATAAATTCCATTTTTCAAGTAAAAAAAATATAAAATAGTAGAATAAAAAATAACTATGTACAAAAATAAATGTATTAGTGGAATAAAAAACAACCACGTTCAAAATAAATAAAGGGTAAAATAAATTAAATAAAGACTGAATTGGTAAGCAGCTATAAAAAAAAATATTCAAAAGAGAAAGGCCTGGAGGTGTGGGAAAGGTCTACATGGGCCTGCTTTGTGATGATCAGTCTTTACCCTGAATGTGATACCATGCAAAGCAGTTCCTGGCTGCGGTGAAGCACAGGGCAATATCGCATTTAGAGCAGTAAATAGGTGTCTTCTGCTTACGGCCCTGCCCCTTGCAATAGACACAGATCCTCCGCAGGGCAGTGGCATCTGTCCCAAAGTACATTGGCAGACAGGTGTTGGTAAGGGTGGGGCAGGGGGCAGCAGCAATTGTCAGTTTTGCCTCCGTCACCAGTTCCTTCATGAGGATCTCGCGAAACCGTTTGTGATTGATGGGGGATTGTCCTTTTCCGATGGCCAGCTGCTTGAACAGGATGTAGGAGTTGACGACTGCAATGTCAATGAAATGGTAAAAAAATGTCTTGTACCATGGCATGGTCTTCCAGTGGACACTGTAGTGGAGGGGTTCAGACAAGTCAAACCCACCCATGTGTTTGTTGTAATCCTTGATCGAGTCAGGGATGGGAATGTCTTTCAGTTGCCACTGTCCGGCTTCCTTCACTCTCCTGCGTGCTGTGATGCCGGTGTATGCTGGGTGAATAGTGCTGCACATCGTTATCTCACTGGTGTCCTTCCACTTGACAAAGAGCAATTTGTCTTTGCGAAGCCACCTCATGTCTCCCCTCTCAGCCTTCTTTGGTAGGTTATTGCTGTCTGTTTTTGGAAAGCCAATACACGTCTGTCTGATAGTTCCACAGGCCACTGTGCTGTTGGTGGCTAGCTTTCCAAAGAGGACTGGGTTGGTGTAAAAGTTGTGCACATAAAGATGGTAGCCTTTGCCCAGGAGAGAAAAATCCATTAGGTCCATCACAGAACTGTAACTTAGGCCCTCCCCTTGAACTAGAGCACTTTCCCCATGGTAGACAAAACAGTTCCAGGTGTATCCGGTGAGTGAATCGGCCAATACGAACAGTTTATAGCCAAACTTGGTTGGTTTATCTATCATGTATTGTCTGAAACCAATTCTGGCCTTGCTCGCAACCATCCTTTCATCAATGCTGATCTCCCTGTGGGGCTGGAAATGAGCCTTGCATGCAGTGATAATGTGAGTGTAGAGGGGTTTTATCTTGAACAGACGGTCGTGGTCAGGTCTTCCCTTCTTTCGCTGATTTTCATCGTCCTCCTTTATGTCCGACAGGTGAAGGGACCATAAAATGGACTCAAAACGACGCCTACTCATTGAGCTGTGTGGAAAGGGAAAGTTGTAAGGCCACTCCCTCCTCCACAAGTCTGGCCTTGCAGGCACCGTCACCAATCCCGCAAAGATGATAATTGCTATAAAAACGTAGAATTCCTCAAACGTTAGTGGAGTCCATTGACACTGAACCCCTGCTGATTTTCTCCTGTTGGCATTGTCATTTGTGTTGTTGATAATGGAGTCAATGACCTGGGAGCTGAAGAACAGCTTGAACAAGGCAAGTGGTGACCATAACACAGTTGTGTCAATCCTGGGCCCCGGTGGATATTTTGGCTCAAACTTTGGCTGTTGAGGTGCAGTGTCTGGCTCCTCTTTGTTGCGCCATCTATCCTCTTCATCAACAGTATCACATCCATCAACTCTCGAGGTAGCCTCCCTTGGTCGCATGGGTGCAGGCCCACCTTGTTGCTGACGACCCCTCCTTGCTGGTGTTCGAGTGGGGGAGGGTGATCCTGACTCTGAGGATGATTCCTCAGGAGATGGGGATGGCATAGAGACTTGACTGCTCGTCCCTCTAGCAGCTCCCCGTGAGCTGCGTGTCACCGGTCTCAAAGCAGCAGTCCGTTTCATCTGTACAGGTGGCACAAATTCCTCATCTCCTTCCTCATACTCCTCACTGTGAAAACAGATAAATGGATGCATGAGTTTATTTATCAAAACGACACATTCTAATGAACGATAAAGTCATATAAATATATATATAAATGTCTTATAAATATCACCACTAAGCTGTGATGGATGCATTTGAAACCAAAAAGTTTGAATGCACAGTACACAGCTCAATACTCATACCTTGAGGGTTGTTGAATGGGTGACCCCGACCACTCAGGGGGTTGAGTGGTCGATGGCTGGGCTGTTGACCTAATGCTGGAGTCTGATGGGCCTTGTGCCTCACCCCCCTCCTTATCTTCATTGCTATGCAAATGTAGACAGACAATGTGAGGATCGGTTACTTGACTACTTGCAATAGTAGGTGGAAAGAAGACAAGACACAGCTGTACTACACTGTTGCACAATGTGGGGGGCACACATGAAATAACAAATAAGAAAACTACTTCGATATACGCTTCACTATAAAATGTCACCAAAAACAAACAGAATTGAAACCACATCCATGGATCAGCAGTGGCCTTTATGAAGTCAGCTGACTTGTCTCTTTACTGGAAACAGCTTTTTGCATGACCATTAGAACAAGAACAAGAACTGTTTATTAATCACACATTTTTAACCACACGCATGCGGAGGGTGACACACACACACACACATGCAGTGGCGAATGATGAGATTTGGTCTCTGCGTTTATCCCATCCTGGCCGTCCTTCCTCCAGGGGCAGCCAGGAGCAGTTGGCAGCCCTTTTTTCATCGGTGCCCGGGGTGTACCCATGTCGTGGTCAGGGACAGGACAGGAAGTGTTCTGCACGGGGAGAACGTGCAAACTCCACACAGAAAGGCCCCTGATTGGGAGATAACCCACCGGAGCACGGTGCCAACAGTGCCCCAGGCGGGAATCGAACCCAGGACCTTCTTGCTGTGAGGCAGCAGTGTTAACCACTGAGCCACTCACCGAATCGTAAGCCAGAATTACAACTTAATAGTCGTGGGACACCCACGCCCGACACCGGGAGCTGAGGAAGTTTGCGGTTGTGCAAGACGGATCAACCATCCGGTCGTGTGGGACAATGAGCAGCAGCACTCAGCGATACAGTGACTCAGCGGGGGAGCGGAGCCGGGACGTTCATCCGAAACGACAGCATCACTCCTGGCGCTCACACACACCGACACCGAGCTTCAGAATTCCTCTGCTTCTCGTTCTGATTCGTGTGATTCCATTCTGTCGCTGCGTCTCTCCGCTTCAACCTGCATTAACCCGAATTCTCCCTGTTTGTGCGTGGGCTTCCACGCTGTTCTGGTTTCCTCCCACCGACAAAGACACGCAGGCTAACTGAAGATCCGAGTGTGTGTGTGTGTGGTGGGATGGTGGGATGGATGGAGGGAGGGAGGGATAGATTGATGGATGGATGAAGGGATGGATGGATGGATGGATGGATGGATGGATGATAGATGGTTGGATGGATGGATAGATAGATGGAGGGAGGGAGGTGGGATGGATGGATGGATGTCCGGCCGGTTAAATGGATGGATGGATGGATAGATGGATGGACGGATGGATGGATGGACAGATGGATGAATGGATGATGGATGACGGAGGGAAGGGGGGACGGATGGATGGATGGCCGGCCGGTTAAATGGATGGATGGAGGGAGGGAGGGATGGACGGATGGATGGATGGATGATGGATGGATGATGGACGGATGGATGGATGGCCTGCCGGTTAAATGGATGGATGGATGGATGGAGGGATGGAGGGATGGATGGATGGATGGATGGATGGACGGATGGATGGATGGGTGGATCAGTTTTAGATTGACCGTTCTAATACAGCAGAGTTCTTAAGGTTATTGCCTAGCAACCAGTTGCAGTGTCTGGCTGTGAATTTCTTTCTCCTTTTCTTTTGAAGTTGAAAAGACGTTCAAGCAATAGATGTATTTTCCAGGGCTATTCATCCTTTGTTTTTATCA
>OMKR01085678.1:2530-14162 GCA_900302355.1 Cyttopsis rosea
CCCCCCCGCGCCCCCCCCCCCCCGCACCCCCCCCACCCCCCCCCCCCCCCCCCCCACTGCTCCCCTTCACCTTCCTCTCCACCTCCACCTCCTCCTCCTCATCCTCATCTGTCCCTTGTCCCCTTTATGTCCCGGTGATAGATGAGATCATTTGCTGCAAATCTCTCTCAAGTCAAAGCGGGGCACCGCCGCCGTCCTCTGTCCGTGCCAACCCGGGATGTGACAACGTGCACCGTTCAGGGGAACGTGCACGTGGACGGTCATGCACGCACGAGTCCAGGGGTGACACGGCAGAAAACAACAGATTTTAATTTGAAATTAAAAGTGCTTTCACTCATCATGAACAGCGAGGGGAAATAAGGCACAATATTAAGACGTTGTGCACCAGTGTCATTAGTAAATTGGCTAAAGTCAATCAATCATTTGTGTCGTCTTCGATCCAAAGGTTGGCTTTCATGGTCCTGCAGCTGTTCCTTCTGGAAAACTTTGTTGAACTTTGACCATGTTTTCTACTCAGCGGCTTGATGAACAGAGGAAGGCCGTAAGAACCAAACCTGCATGCAGTGTCTACTTCGAGATAGTTGGCCCCAGCCACTGTACTTCTTTTTTGAAAAAACCTCTGCCTGAGGTCTATGACCACACAGCCATGAATTTAAATATCCTCAAGTTGCCTGTAAAGTCATCCACCGCCTGCATTCCACAAATTCACGTAATCCTGATCGGAGGGCTGACAGGTAATACACCTTCCCCAAGGGTGACCTGAAGGCTAGCGGAGAGAAGGAGAGCCTTACTTTCCTTTGGTAATTTCTGTCACCAGAACACTATCCACAGGCTAGCAGATAGCTGAATAGCTGGATGGCTAAAATACAGACATATAAATATGCACACTCACAGAAACAGAGAAAAGGTTGCTCATTTGTTGACCTATTTCAAACAACGGCAAAAGGAATTGAATCGGCAGCAATATAACGATTCATATATATTTAATATACGGCCGTAAGACAGTTCCTTCCTTATTGATTTACAATGTGTACAAGCTTTTCCACGTTAATCAGCTGCTATAGTCTGTTACAGGCATCACAAAACAGATTTTAAGATGATTCCATGAGCAGCAGCAGAATTTCTTACTGTTCTGTGTAGGGTTGCACACTGCATCCTCTCAATGTGAATTTCCACGATAAACATGTCACAAAGGGCAGGGATAACAGCCAATAAAATGGGGACGAGCGCTGTGTAAAACACGCCAAGCAGCGGTACAGCGCACCAGGTCCGGGGAACACAACCCTGACCCTTTAGAACTTAGATTTCCATCCTTTTTCATTGCACACCACACAGCTTTTTGGCATTTGATTTTCAGTGTCTACATCAACATATATGCCAATCAAATGATGCTTTATCGCATTTCATATACATCATAATCACATAAACGCATATTTTCCCCATGGTGCAGCTCTACTTCTGTGATAGCAATAACTTCAAAAGAGAGAAACCCAATGTCAAGGGGGCGTGGTTAAGACACAGTCTGCAGGATACAGCGCTGGCTTCTTCCCGCGCCGGCGCAGCTGTACCGAGTCGTCCTGATCAGTCCCGTTGTCGCTGATTGGTCCAACTCGGCTGGGAGACTTTTCTTAAGTGTTGTTCTGTCTTACAGTGAAAGGTAGCATGGTGCCGGAACTGGAGCCGGCGGACCAAATTGCTACCTGACAGAACTGGACTCTGATTATTTCGTTATATACTTTATGTTTACGTTTTGGCCAGCGAGCCTTTCTGTTTAGCAACTGCAATAAAAACCACTCTGTGTTGGCACCTCACTGCCTGAAAGACTCTCCCTCCTTAGACCCGTACCTGTCCAAGGAGGGAGTCCAAGGAGTCCTCCACACCCAAAATCAAGAAAACTACTTCTATATCTGATGACGGACAGCAGCAATCATTCAGAACCGAACCTTGCCATTCTATTGTCTGGTCTGCCTGTCCGTCTCAGCAACTGAACCAAACCCACAGCAACTATGATGAATGAAAAGCCTGCACAGGACCAAACAAGCCGCTTGACGCTGCATCGTCCTAAAAGCTTCGGCTGCTGACATGCCACGCCCAAACTCACTCAAATGGCCTCAGTTATCTTTTATTTGAGATGCATTTGTTAGGGCGGGGAGGAGCTTTCCTATTCACTGTCACTGAATAGGAAAGCTGATTTTTTAAATAGACATTTTTAAAACCATTGAGCCATTGGGGAAAAAAATAACTATTCCTCTTTTTACTTGAACCCTACAGACGGCCGCTGAAGTAAACTGGGTCGCGGGTGCATTTCTCCTCCCTCGACCGATTCCTTTTGGGTTGGAAGTCCAAATATATCTCTGGCTCGGGGATGGAAATTTGATTTGTGACACACTTGATGGGACTGATCCGTTTGAGTGCGGGGAGGATCAGTGTCCATTTAAAGTCGATGAAGAAGCGGGTTTTGGAAGTGGCTGCGCGGCGTCGCCCAAAGGAACTGTCTGAGTCGGCTGATGGATGCCAGATAGAAAGGCTGCCGTGAAATAAGAGTAGCCACAAGCGCGCACATGCAAACACACACCCGCCCACACACACACACACACACACACACACACGCAGGTAGTAAACAGAAAGGATGCGCAGATCATTTGAGAGGGCCATCTGGGTTTAAAGCGAGGGGGACCGTGAACACTTTGTGATCCTCGCCCAGATAGGGTGAGAGTGAAAGTGAAAGCTGTAAAAGGAGAAGGCCAGACTGACCGACAGAGTGAGGCCAATTCAAAGAAGAGATTGTGCTTTTGTTTGAAATTTAAGTATAGTCAAATTTTGGGTTCTTTTGTTAAAAAAAATCCCATATTTTATATTTATCCCAAATGTATTTATCTGGCACTTCCTAAGAAGCAGCCTGAACGTTCAATGTGTGTTATGCATGTGCTGCTCTATATCCTGTTTCCATTGTTGGTTTCCCAGCAAGGACACAAAGGTTAGGTACGTGCAAGAAGTGAAAGGCAGCCGTGGTGAATTTGATGAAGCCGCGTAGCTTGTTGTGGTCAGTAAACTGTCGATATGGACACTTACAAATAAAGTCACCAAGGAAAAAAATAATACAATAGATAACAGCACCCTTGGATGAAAAACATATATAAAGAAATATAAAAATGTTGTAGTACAGTCTTGTAGTAGTACTTTATCTTTGATTTCCTCAAAATAAAGTCAAAATTTTGAGGGAAAAGTTTATTTTATAAAGTCAAAAGGATAGGATATGATACTTTCAAGTCAGACTGCATTTGCACATCTCCACAATATTGTTTCGTTTTTTTTCTTAAAATGCTTTAATCTTGACATTTTGACTTTATTCTCTAAATGTTGTCTTTATTCTCAAAATATACGGTGCTTTTAACCTTGCTGTTTTGACTTTAATCTCGTAATTATTTTTCTCTCGTAGGCCCCACTCATTTTCAGTCGATGTTTAACTGTTTAAATGGAACTGGAAATGTAAAAAAACCCAACACACACAATAATTAAAACAATCAAAAGTGCAATTTTAATGCAAGTTTAGTTGTGTTAACACCTTTTCAGTTCTACTCTCTCTGCAGTGCTCTATAACCTGCAGTGGTTTTCAATTAAATGTATTTCATTTGCACTGTGTAACTGTAGGAATGTTTAAATAAAGTTTTTCTTACTCACACACAATATGTTGAGAAAAAAATATCATCCGGTTGCAGAAAAAATCTAGTATAGCAAATTCCTTCCTTTCAGCAAATTCCTCTGCAGCATGTGTTTGTCACCACCAGGCATGAAAGGTTGTTTGACTTTGGTTTCCATGGAAACGGGAGAGACCTCCAGCATGCAACACAGGACTCAAGATGTTTTGCATAAATGCAAAACCAAGACAGATGAGCAATGAAGGGAATGTATGCTGCAATGTTTGCTGCAGACATTTTTGAGGAATGTTTAATGATTGTTTTAAAGCTGCAGTGTGTAGAATTTAGCAGCCACTAGCGGTGAGGTTGCAGATTGCAACCAATTGAGAAAGTCTCCCTGTTACGCACAGGGCTTTTCTTTTGTTTCATTCAATTAGGAAGCGGAGGAAAAAAAATACATCTACAATAAAAACACACCGTTTTTATTTGTTTTGCTCGCAACAACAAAAGCAATCTCCGTTCCGCTCCCGCTCCGAGATCGCTCCCTCTCTCTTACGCATTTCGTATCACTATGCCTTGTAGGTATATTGATGCAGTACATGTAAGCTGGGCTTATGAAAAATGTTTTTGTTGTTATAACTAACTGCAGGAATTTGTTTTATAAAGAAAAATACATTTCTGAATTTCTGAAGAAAAAGAAAATTCTTAACTTTTGATTGGGTGGGCAAGATGCACGTTTGGGTGGGCTGAGCCCACCCCTGCCCATAGCCACCGCCGGCCGTGTAGGTAACAATGACAGAAGAAAGGATCCTTCTAACGACGGTCATAACCAATTTTTTCGACAGCGCCGGCAGTGACAAAATCCCAATTTAACCTCTAACAGGCAGCATCTGTGGGCATGCAATCACACAAAGTGACAAAAACATCTGTTCAATCTGTGTTGTGCTCCAATGGGCAGCGTGCCAGGGTCTCCGGGCGCACCGCTCTATAAATGAAAAACCCTGACAAGTCTGTCACACTTGATAAAAGAGAACGCAGTAACAGTCCTTATGAAACCGTGGCTGCGAAAGAACAGTGAGCGGGAATCGGGCACTGTTAAGTCAACACACATTCCACCGAAACGTTTCAGATAACACAAAAATGGGACATCTTATGTGTCTCTTAGAACCTCTCGAGGGGATATTTCATGCTCCGGAGAAGCCAAACACGCTGCGCAGCGGGCGTCCTTCGGGGGAGGAACTGAACGGAAACAAACAGCGACTACGGCTCCTGACGAGGACGAGGGGCTCAGTCACTGCAGAGAGAATAAGTCTGACCGGGACGTGAGGATTACGGCCGCTCAGCCGGCGGATGCGGCAGATGAAGTATGCGGCGGTCGCCTCAGTCAACTGTCAACTATTTGCCGTCGCCCCATCAAAAGTTAAAAATACAACTAATTAGAACTTTCTCTTCTCTCCATGCCGGTGAGAGGTAGAAGCATCTCCTTCGCACCCACTGCCCGGTGTCCACGTTCCCATCCAATGGGATAAGCATTAGGACTTAATAAATCTAGAGAGGAGGGGGTATATAAGATGCCCCGAGATATCTCCCTTTCGGCGCACTAGGCTTCTGCGAAGCTTCCCTTTATCACTGTCTAACTCATTAAACTAGATTTGAATTGCCAGAGAGGGTCATTCGTTATCTGTACGGACTGTCGTGGAAAGACGGCTGCCATTTTGAACTCCTACTCACCTTGTCTTTCATCTCTCCCTTTCCTCTGGCCGTCGTTTGAACCATGGCTGAACAGGTCGGGATGGAGTCGGGTCAGGGCGGTGCCAGGGACTCCGCCTGGTACCCGCTGAGAAAATGGTGGCAGCCAAGCTGGCTCCTCGGTCAGGACTTGGGCCTGACACCGTTCCCAGACCACGGGGACGGTCGCTGGGTGGACTGTGTCCAGAGGACGTCGGCCAGGCCTCACTGGCCAGAATACCTGCCTCCTCCGCTCCTTGTGCCCTCCGTGACTTGGTCCATTAATCAACCCGGCTCGGAGACCTTCAAGGACCAGTACAGGTGGAGGGTCAGCCTGGACATGGTTCACTTTGCGCCGGCAGAGATCTCCATCGGCACCGGGGGCGGGTTCCTGGAGGTCGGAGGTACAGAGCGAAGTGACAGTAAACTAGCTCTGAAGTTTATAAACATTCCTAATAATTGTACATGCACCAAGCAAATAACCCACTTTTGTATCTTTGAGTTGGCCTGTAATAACTATAATAGAGTTATACATTTCTGTATAGACACAGAATTCAAACCATTTAGTAATTATTGAAGCAAAGGCAGCACTAATCTAAGAGGATGAGGGAGTTCATGGAGAAACCATGAGGCTTAATTTGTAGCTTTGAAAGTCTGAAATGAATTTCTACGTCGATTGGTTTCTCTGTGTTGTTTGATTCCACTGTCCGTCCTCACATTCCTCATATAATTGATAATTCATCCCAAGGGAAACACAAGGAGAGGCCGGATGAGCATGGATTCATCGCTCGATGTTTCACAAGGAAATACAGGTATGCAAGGCCATCAAAGCCAAAGATTGATGTTAAATCTCATGTGATGAAGTGATTACCACTCAAAATCTAATAATGTGACCTTGAGGGCCATTGACTTCAGGAGTCCCAAGACTGTTAAGATGCTTAATAGCTTTCAACGTCACCCCGGGAAATGGCGTACATACATCACAGCATATACATGGTCTGCTGATGATGGCTATATTACTTTCAGGCTTCCGGTCGGGATCGATGTCACTAGAATCACATCGATCCTGTCTGCGGACGGCATCCTGAGTGTGGAAGCTCCACTTCTTCAGTCCTCTGTCCCCACTGATGTAATCATTCCAATCCAGGTGAGGAACTCTGTCAGAACGCAGGACTTGGACCCAAATGCGAACATACGGAGGCAGAGTACAGTCTCACAACTTGCAGACTTTATTCAACTAAAGGCAGGAGCAGGAAAGACTAAATAACTAAACTCGTCCCTCTTAACACACAGGCACACAGGGGAACAGAAAATGCAAACTTAAATACACCGGGGAGTGATAGTAAGATGGGAATCACCTGGCAGGGGGAAGGACCAAGCAGTTGGGCTGTGACAAAAGGCACGGGTATTTGTTGATGTTAAAATCACAAAATTCTCAAGACAAGAACTGTAAGATACCGACCGTTACCCGAAACTCATGTGTGATCGTCCAAATGATTGAGATTAATGATTTGTAAACCAACTTTGACGTTTTTGGAAAATTTAGCTCTGTAATTCTAGGCTAAAATCAACTTTTGGTATCAGAATGAAATGATATAATATTGGCCCCAATCAATCGATCAACTAACTAACCAACCAGTCGGTCAGTGATTCAATCATTTAACCAAACTCCCACTCCATTGTTTCTCTCTTGACTTGTCTTTTTGCATATTATTATCATGCAGGTGGAGAAGGACCAGGGTGGAGGAGCAGAAGCAGAGAGAGGAGATCTCCATCCATCTTCACCTGGAGCCCCAGAGGATGCAGAACATCCAGCCGCAGAGCTCCACACAGAGACTCCTGATCCTGGGGAAGAGTCGCGTCCAGGGGCCCCTATTGGGGCGGAGGCTCAGCCTGGCGGCACCGAAGCCGGGCTGCGGCAGCATGAAGAGGGGGCGGACCGGGAGGCGGAGACCAGCGGAGAGCCCCGTCCTTCAGCAGCTGCGGTTGGCGAGGATACAGAGAATCTTCCAGAACCGCTTAAGCCCCGTGAAGCGCCGGGCAGCTCGGACGGCGGAGACGAAGCCAAATCCGATCGGAAGGTCCGGGACATCCGGCCGGCGCAGGGCTCAGGGGACCCCGCTGAGGAGCTCGCCCGGCCCGAGGAGCCAGACCTGGGCGGAGATCCACCGCAACGGGGCCTGAGCCGGGAGCCGGCGCTGGACACCCTGGATGCTGAAGAAGATCACGCAAAGTAGGAAGGGAGGAAGAAAGCCCGAGTATCATCAAAACACCGCACACGCCCTCTTCAGCCAAAACACGCTTGCATCATGCTGCAGAGGAGGTTTAAGCGAGCCCACGTGTAAAGGTGTTACGTCTGCATTGTCCACAGCACCAATAAAGCAATGGCTTGTGAAAAGGCAAATGTATGGTGTGTTGTCGTAACCCCTAACCTTTCTCTGTTGTTCTGTTGGTCACGCTGCACATACAATACTTTGCTCTTTATGCCACCGTTTCATACAGTATGCATGAAGTCACATTTAGCTTTGTAAAGAAACATGAAAAAATGATTCATTACCATGCTGTTTCCATTAATCAGATACTTTACATTTGCACAGCTGCGAAGTAGTCAGTTCTACATGAGTAATTTGCTCAAGGAGAATCTGGCAAGATTTCGATTATGCAGTTGCTATGGCACCGCGAGTTCACACTTACCATCTGATCCTAATAAAAAACGTACAAAAGGTCACGTTTGAACGGTGCAACAGAAAAGACGGTTCCTACACGAGGTTCAAATATATGTGGGATAATATTATGCATGTGTGATATTCAGCGAATTTATGTGGAGGACTTTGCAGATTGGAATTCATCATCCCTTTGATTCCAGTACACAAGGGAGATTACACTACTTTACATCACACAACAGGCGATGGAACTGCCTGATTTTTTTTTTTACACCAATGGAGGCTTTGCTGCCTCTGTGATTTTGGCCCATGCGGTCGTACCAGGGCCAGTGCCAATCTCACCCGGTGCCAAGGCCCCAGCTAATCTGCCACCCATTTACTTCTGCTGTACAATACAACAAGCCAACAGGCGCAGCGTTTCCCTGGATCCGGGCCACGAAGTGCACTTCTCACACAAAGGACGCAGATGTGGAGGCACACTGGGAGACTGATGTTTATTGCATCAACCAATACAAAGACATCAACAGGAGGAAAAACATTGTGGAGGAGACAAGTTTTGTCCAAAAAGTAATTCCACATAGACCAAGAAAACACACATTCTTTTTTATTACATGCCAAAATAGAAAAAAACAACTCACACACAACCAAATCATACTGCAAATCCAGGTGAGGTTTGAATTACTGTGGCAGATTGGAAATATATTTACATTGTCTTTAGGTAGACTATAGTAATAATGCACAATGGTCTTCCTGATATAAAAAACCCACAAAACATAACTTTTTTAAACAAAATTTTAACAATTTTTATTTCTCTAATTGAATTCAATGATATGAAGGATCTCAAAATATAAAATACTGACGCACATGATGCACATGATCCATATGTGTTCCATTGTGACTCATTTGAGTCACAGTGGAACTGTTGGTTCAGTGTTGTAAATTAAGAATGAGGCGTTCATAATTTCTACATTATGAATTTTAATCTGGGATTCTACACATACTAAATCAGACACTCAGAGATTGGTTATGAATGGTAAGATATGAGATATGAGTGATGCCAAGAGTACAATATCCTTTCAAAATGACCCGATGGCTTTTATATTACTTCCTCAGATACATCCATACAGGACACAGTCATAGTAGTACCTTCTATATCTTACACTTTATGAACACCATATCTCTAATAAGACCAGAACCACAGATGCCACATCAAGGCTGCCCTTGCCTGCTCAGGAAGGGCCATCATGCTGAGAGGACGTCTTGGCCTAAAGGGAAATTCCACTCTGGCCCTCTCCGCTATTAGTAGAAAAGATTCTTTCCTAGAGGTTACAATGAGCTCACAACCAGCTCTGAAGTCCAGAGGTATATACACATGCTCCGGCTTCCTGTAGTTATTTCTGAACCAGCAAGGGCAGAGGGACATTTTGACTGAATAACACCTTTACCAAACATTCTCTTGCCAGCCAGTCAGGCACAACGATGGACTCAAGCCTGACTTGCATTTGGTCGATACTTTTCTGCTGCTATAATTTTCACTAACTATGTGGAGAGACTCCCACACACTGTCTTGACCTGCAATCAAAATGTTTATTAGAGAATAAAGCAACGTTTCGGTACCTGCATTAGGCAAATGTTTTTTTTAAGGTCTGGAAGAACAAATTGGTCGGGAGATAGAGGTGTGAGAGAAACCTAGTTTTCTTTATTTCTTCATGCCATTGACTTTATGTTTCTTGAATTTTCTCTTGAGAATAAAATGCCTCAAAGCATTTTTGCCACCATCCCATACTTGAATAATTGTAGAATGTTGCCAAAATCAAAAGCCTGTCCTTCAGAGGGACCTGCATAGTTTGCCATATTCCAATAGAAGTGGGTACACCCTCTTTACCTTGTACGCTGATTATCTAGCATGTAATATGGTTTCAGTGGAATTTCCCTTTAAGGGACTCTGGGAACGCCCTCCATCTCTGAGGGTTACACGTTACTCGTGGTTACACGACGGAAGCGTCCTGGCTCTTGGGTTCCTCCGCCTCCGGCACCTCGCCTCCCTCGGCCGGACCCTCGTTGCTGAAGAGGTGGTAGGGGGGCGTCTGCCGCGCCTCGATGATGAGGACACCCTCCGGGGACAGCGAGGCGAAGACCGTCAGAGGATCGACGTCGACTGGGATCCTGAGGAACGAGAGGAGACGGGGAGAGTAAGTACGGGAGGAAAAGAGGAAATAAGCGACACAGCGCTGGTCCACGGTCCATTTAGGTTGATTCGTTTGGATACATTTTTACTTGGGATGGTCCAATGTTATAGTCTTACAATGGAGTCAATTGTACTTATGTATCAACTTAAAGGTACAGTGTGTAGGCCACTAGTGGTGAGGTTGCAGATCGCAACCAACTGAATTCCTCTCCGTGTAGGAGAAGCTACGGTGGCCGCGAAACTCGCGAAAAACGCCAAAGTCCCTCTGTAGAGCCAGTGTTTGGTTTGTCCGTTCTGGGCTACTGTAGAAACATGGAGGTGCAACATGGCGGCCTCCGTGGAAGAGGACCCGCTCCCGTGTAGATATAAATGGTTCATTCTAAGGAAAACACAGCGATTCTTATTTTCATGGGATTATACACTAATTAATACATACTGATGAATATTAGATTCCATTTCTGCCAAGTCCGTTCCGCTAGATGCCACTAAATTCTACACACTGCACCTTTAATATACTGTATATACTGTATATAAGGGTAAGAGAGTGACTGAGAAAGTCTCCCTGTTATGCACAGGGCTTTTGTGTTTCATTCAATTAGGAAACGGAGGAAAATAAATGATATTCCATTTCTGCCAAGTCCCTTCCGCAAAATGCCACTAAATTCTATACACTGCACCTTTAACCACACCAAGCATAAACCTATCCCTCTCTAACCTTATAGGCCTTATACCTAGCCATAACCATTTTGAACCATACACCACCTGTCTAACTGCGATGTAGCAGTTAGACAGGCAAAATACCTTTTAGATTCAAGGAGTCCGTTGAAACATTGAATCAGTTATAAAAACTGATCGAGACAGTTTAATATTAACATTGCTGAACTTTGCTGAGTCAATGCCAAGTTGAGTATTAACATTGACTCTTACATTGACAGAACTATTAGTCTGTTTATTCTCAGTTGAGTATTACCTTTGGACTATCCAAATAAAGCACAACCATAGTTTGTTTGTTTGTAACGGGGGGATTATGAAAGGGGATGTGCGTGTCTGTGTGTGTTCCTGTTTTCAATTGCAAGGAGGGGTTGGAGGTCGAGCTAAACTCTGCGAGCTTCCGTGCAGACACAGAGTGCCAGGAAGTATGCCCGGCATCGCGTCACCACGGGAGGGTTGCCTCCGAGCCGTAAGACAGCAATTTAGCACCACACAACAGGAAATAGAAATGATAACATAGCTGAGGATATTCACTTTTACTTGATAATGTTCACCTTATCTCCCCTGGACCAACAAAGTCCACCGCACGCCAGGAAATGAGTTTAAAATCGATGGCAGTTTGTTTTCCCCCATTATTAATAATCTTCTAGTGCTGCGAGTTCAGCGAGGGAGTGAAAACTCAGTGGATTTTCCTGATGTGGAAA
>OMKR01085687.1:0-18442 GCA_900302355.1 Cyttopsis rosea
CTATCTGTCTATCTATCTGTCTATCTATCTATCTATCTATCTATCTGTCTATCTGTCTATCTGTCTATCTATCTGTCTATCTATCTGTCTATCTGTCTATCTGTCTGTCTGTCTGTCTGTCTGTCTGTCTATCTATCTATCTATCTGTCTGTCTGTCTGTCTGTCTGTCTGTCTATTCATTTATTCGTTTATTTATTCATTTTATCTATTGATCGATCGATCTATCTATTTGTTTGTTTGTTTTTATTTATTTTTATTTATTTGTTTGTTTGTTTGTTCGTTTGTTTGTTTGTCTATCTATCTATTTTATTTATTTATTTATTTATTTATTTGTATTTGTTTGTTTGTTTATTTATTTATTTTCATTCATTCATGTCTGTCTGTCTGTCTGTCTGTCTGTCTGTCTGTTTGTTTGTTTGTTTGTTTATTTATTCATTTGAAGCAGCGCTTTAACAGAAAAGAATCATAGTTAAGTTAAATAGTGCTTTTTTTAAACATCGACGCCAAATAATATATTAACGTGTGTAAACATAAGGTATGTGGTCAGTACATTACTGTCATTAACAACGACAATACAACAAGTAAACAAGGACTCTAACCTCATACAATGACAATCAACTGAGAAAGTGTCCCCGTTACGTACGGACCTTTAAAAAAATGTCTTTTTCAAATTAATCTACAGTTAACCTTAAAAAATAGAGTTTGGAGAAAAAAAGATCATATTACAAGATTCTTCCAGGCATGAATATGGGAGATATATTGTAATGTTTAGGGTTATGTTGGGTGATTGTGGCGATTGGGTTTTTGGTGAAGACGCTCGAAATCAGGTCTGCGGTTAGCACAAGCTTAAAGAGATTTCCACGCTTTGTTCTACGACATAAAATATGTCAGTAAATACCCCGCTGGTGAATTTTGGAGCTTTAGCGTGTCTTAAAAAACGGCGGTTGCTAACAAGCGGCTAAATGAGACTACAGGGGTTGTCGGGAATGTTAAACGTCAACATGCCGGACACGGTGACTCATCTACTGGCTTCACCGCCTCTAGTCGCGTTTATATTCACACTCTTGCAAACTATTCAAACTCAAACTTCCCAACTTGTCGATTTATCAATTTATAGTATTTTGGTCGGAAGCTTCAGCGGCGGTGGCGTTGAAGTCATGCGACCGTGGTGTAGTTCGTTTATAGCCTAACGTTAGCTTTTTACTTCTGACGATTGCATTTACGCTTCAAAAAGCGGTGTTCATTCGTGAAGATTATCTTGCTGAACAAAACATGTAAGTATCAGAAACCTTTGTTTGCCACAGAGATTCTTTTCTGCAATAATTCAAAAAGCCATTGGAAAAATCACATTGGCTTTTTGTCGAGGGAACCAGGGCGATACTAACTCACAAAAAGACGTCATCCCTGCAGAGCTCTATAAAAACACCATTTTTATTGGTTTTGTTTGGAGAAACGGTGAAATCACCGAGTCAGTGAATCACCGAATCACTGACTCGTTCGCAGTACCGGTTCAAGTAATTACGGGAATCGATTCAAGTCGGAATGTGTACAGCAAATCCACAGCCGATTGGGGTTGCTAACATTTAGCTGCAATGATTCAACAACATTGGTCTTGTACTGCAATATGACATTATCTAGATTGAAACATGCGCCGTGTGTAAAGGGGACACTGTCAATCACCCCCCCCCTCCTCTAAAGAAGTCGTTGTCACTTCAAGCACAGCATTCTGAGTATTCTTTGTGACAGCAGTCCTGACCCTTGACCTCTCTGAGGGGGTATATTCAGTCTTTTCATTCGAGCTAGTCTAGCTGGGCAATTTTAGATCTCTGCCCAGTTTTTCAGCCAACTTTGTCATGCAAAATAGTAAGCCAACCTCCCAGGAAGATCTGGGTAGATATGCTGTAAGAATAATAAATGACCTGAATACACGTGACTAGTCCCTCAATTTGTTAAACGACTGTTATTGGACAGCCATCGCATTTCATTTAGATAAGATTACCCGATTGTTTTGAAACGCAATGCTTGTATTACACTGTGGCGCTTTGAAACATGAGAATACAATATTACTGAGTGGGTCATTTCAAAATGGGATTTTAGTCAGGCTCAAGTGACCCAATTTGCTTTTCATTTTGTCATGTATTTCATTTCCTACACGACAACTGAAAAGTGGTGGCATGTGTGTGTTGCATTAAAATGTAGTTATGACAAGTATAACTGCAAATAATATGTTTTAATATCTGAATTTTATTTTCTTGATTCACAACCACACAGAAGATTAGTCAAAAGATTTATCAGAATCGGTTTATTTCGCCAGGTACATTTGCATATACGAGGAATTTCTTCTGGTGAGGTTTGGTGCACTCCAGTACAGACCATAGCATTGAAAAATAAAAAGCTCATTTTAGCTGCTGTTGATAAGAGGCTGAATCAAATAGTTTATTACATCAGATGCAATATTCACATTATGACTCTAGTCATGTTTAAGAAAATAATATAAGGTGACACAATGACACAAGGCAAATGGCTTTTTCGGCAGCCTCCCTTAGGATAGCCTGTTGTTTTTTTTTATTATTAATGGTATTAGTTGCAGCTTCCTGTCATGTTGCAGTGGGCAGAGAAACAAGCCAATCCTTGCATAAGAACACTTGATTTACAGCTCCTCACAAGACTCTATGGCATCAAAAATCAGTGTTTTGCATTCAATAAACAGTTTAGACATTACATATTACTGTAATAGATTACAAAAGACTAAGTTTAACATACAATTCTAGAATTTGGTGGATCCTTTTTTGTACAAACCGAACATTGTTTGCTTGGGGCAAAACAAAATCAAAAGTTTAAAAAAAGAAAAGAAAAAAAACCACCATGTGAACCAGAGACTGTACATAGACTTCTTTTGACAAACTGGATTCCTGCCAAGTATTTCTGCTTAGCATCCAACTGTTTCATCATAGTAACTTTGCCAATCTGTTTTAAAGAACGATATAACACTAACAAAACTAACAATTCCAGACAGTTAAGGAAGTCATACCACACACTTCTAGGAATAAAAATAGGAAAAAAAGGCCAAAATTAAAGATAATTTAAATGTCGTTTTCAGATCTTCATCCTTTGACATCCATTTCAACAAAACTTTTGATTAGTCAATTCATGTGATGTGTCTGCAGAAAATCTTTACAGCCAAAATCCATGGCAACATGACAAAAAAATGGGAGCTGTGAAGTTAGTTAAAGACCTCAACTCAAAATCTAGCTAAAAAGGACAATTCTGTCAAAAACACTTCAAGTTCGTTTAATAGCATCAGATCACTAATTTAAAAAATATCCCTGACTAAAATATTTAGAATAGACACAACTTCCGCTAGTCCCTCTCGCCTTATACGAAACCGCATCCCTTAATTATCTCTTTGCGCTCTGGCTTCCAGGTTTCTCTTCCAGGTGGCTCTTCTCGTGAGCCTTCATCGTGCGCTCGCGGCCGAAGCTCTTCCCGCACGAGGGGCAGGCGAAGCGGCCGGCGGTGTGGGCCCGAGCCGTGTGTGCCTCTAGCTGTTCAGGACGAGCAAAGCTCTCCTCGCACTCCTCGCAAGGGTGGGCTTTCCGGGGGGCGTGCTTCTCCTTCTTGTGGGCACGGAGCTGGGCGAGGCCGGGGAAGGAGAGGTCACATTCAGGACAGGGGTGCTGGCGGGCCGGAGCGGGCGACGCTTTCGTCTTCTTCTCCTCTGAGGGAGCTTGACCTGCGTCGTCGGCACCGTCCTTGTTCTCTGCCGCGGCCGCCGGTGCCGGTGCCTTGGGAGGGCGACCGCGCTTGGCAACGCCTACCTTTGGCTTTGCCTCAGCTGGAGCTGGAGCCGGAGCCGGAACTGGAGCCGGAGGAGCACCTGACTCTGATGTGCTTTTGGCCTCCACTGCTTCTTCCGTCACCTCAGCTTCCTCCTCCTCCTTCTTTTTCCGCTTTCCCTTCTTCTCGGCACCGGCTGGGTCTTCCACTTTAGGGGGCCTCCCACGCTTCTTGATTGACGAGGCTGTGCCGTTGCACTGCTGACCTGCCGCGTACTTCTCCTGGTGCACCACCAGCTCAGATTCTGTTTCAAAGCCCTGGCCACATCTCCCACAGCGGTGGGTCTTGTTGGAGTCCTCCGTCTGCTCTCCGGGCTCGGTTTCTGGGCGAGGGTGCTGGGCCAGGCGGTGGGTACGCAGGAGGGCGGGGCTCCGGAAGGTTTCATTGCAATCCTTGCATACGAACTGTCTCTCTGGACACATCTGCCTTCTATGAGTTGTGAGCTGAGGGGGAAAAACACATAACATTGAGGACACATGGAGTTTCAGTATTGTCAGTGGAATCTAAAATACACAAGTGGCAATTCAACACCAAACTAACCTCAGAGAAAACTCGAAAGCTCTCCTTGCAGTGAATACATTTAAAGGGCTTGTCTTCCTTGCTGTGTGTGGGCTGGTGTTGTGTCAGCTCCTCAGAAGACTGAAAACTGCGGTCACACACGTAGCAGGTGAACAACGTGTTCCCCTGTAAACAACACAGACTTTTAAAACCCTTGAAAATAAACAAATACAGGGATACATTCCAAAGTATGCTCTATACATCACATTCAATAATTAATACTCACTAAGCTTGAGGGGTGAAAAAACCCCAAATGTTTTTTGGGTTTCACTGAGAACAGGATGTAATTGAAAAAGAGCAAAGAAAAAAATGCACTGTTTCTACATGACAAAGATGAATAAACAGAAATCTCAGCTACATTTCAGACAGAAGTCAAATTATTAGAAGCAAAAAGGGCGTAAGCCGGCTTTACACTGAATCCAACAAACGACAACAACAAACCGAAAATCTCAATTCATTTCTATAAAGTCAGTAACCACGTCACGTGTAACGCACCAAGTCTTTGCAGAGCAGAGATTTCTGCATCTGACCGCGCGTCCGGATGTGTTGAATATGTTCAACACTACACAAAGGAACATTTAAACTCATTCATGGAACTACTGCTGTTGTACTGGAGAAGACAAGTGCCCCCCCCCCTCGATACATTTCTCTGAGCCGTTTCGTAGATTCGGCGTAAATGTGGCCTTAGTGGTATTATCCGCTCATCGGTTCTCGTGAGGCCCACCTGCTGAAGTTGCTGCTTGTATTCTTCACGGTGGCTTTTCTTCATGTGCCTTTCCTTGGCTTTGGCGTTACAGAACGTGATGAAGCACTGGAAACACTGCAGATTCTCATGTTGGTCTGGAAAGGCGGAGGAAAAGGTTAAGGTGACTCACGTACAAGAGCGGCCATTTGTTTTCTCGTTACTTAAGAAATAGAGGAACTTGGGACTGGCAGCACTCACAGCTTTGAACAGAGGCTTCCGGAGGCGGCTTCATGGTGATGGAGGTGTAGGGCTCTGCTGGCCTTTCAGGGGGAACTTCTGGGGGAGGGTCTGGTAACCCCCGTCCCATCACTATATCCTCTATGTTCAAAATGTCCGAATCCATCCCTGGTCACAGGACGGTGGGAAGTGGCAGACACAGCGACTGTACTGGATAAAGCAAAATATTCTGTTACACAGGCAAACGATCAGCCCTGATCTTACACCTAGTTAGTTTACATTACATCACTTGTTTGTTTGTTTTTTTTACTCGATACATCACTTGTTTTTTTATTTGTCGTACCATTTCACCTCTTCACTTGAGCCTTTAACTAGCTATGACTTCCTGATACAGGCCTGAAACTTATTTTTGGACTTGCTTCGCACTTATGCGCTTCTTTTAAAATGTCGATTTAATAGAAATTCTATTTTTTTAACTTAATTTCACTATTACTCGGTATTTTCCATCTTATGCATTCTATTTTAATTTTATCATCATCAAGTGTTTTTTTTTTTTTTATTCTTTAACATGGCACTGCTTTTATGATCATTCCATGTCCATCTTTATGTGAAGCACTCGGTGCATGTTGTTTCTTTATTGTAAAGCACTTTGAGCTACATTTCTTCTATGAAAAGGTAAATAAATAAAGTTTTTTTTAATTATTATTTTTTAACTGAATATACCACTTGGTCTTGTTTACCTGACATATGAGTCGTTGGTTTTTTTTACTCGGATATATAATTTGTTATTTTACTTGATATAACACATGTTTTTTATTATTGATATATCGCTTCTTTATTTTAATACTCGATACACCACCAGGCAGGTACGTGCTGCAGTAATAGTTCATTCGGAACAACAACCACACGAGTTCATCCTAATGTCCGCGTTCTAAACGCTATGCTGGCTTCGGCAGCAGCGCACGCCAGTCTCCGGGGCTGTTTATACGGTGCACTCAACGGGTTAGCTTCACTTTAGCATTTGGCCGCTCGGCCTGTCCTGCGCTTAGCGGGGACCGAGCGCGGCCTCTGTAAACAACAACAACAACAACGACGATACGAATTCACGCCGATGCCGAGCGGAGGGTTTTTAAAGACGCGACGCGCACTTCACCCCCGCGCACCACGGCGAGACCCAGACGGCGCTTCCCACCGAGACCACACTAGCCACGCTAATGTTAGCATTCGCGTTAGCCACCTAGCCGGAGGATCCTAGCGGCGGCCAATTAGGCGTATTTTCCCCCCTTTCCGTTCGCGTGCTCCGTGCCGCGACGTTACGCGCACGCATACGCCGCGCGGGACGGTCGTGGCCGGCGGGCGCGGGTATTTATAACGGCGGCCGGGGAGTCGACAACACGCTTAACGGACACTCACCTCGAAAGCGCTCTTTTTGAAGGCAGAACGGCGCTGAGAGTTGGAGCATAGAAGTAGGACGCGTAGAGCGGCCCGCTCCCTCCACCGGTACGCCTAAGATGGCTGCCGGACATGTCTGTGTGTCAACATGCTGGCTGCGTCGGATCAACCTGAAGACTGCGGCGTCTAACCGGCCGACGGGCTTTTATAGTAATTACGGTCCGGCGTGTTCCGCAGTGTTTGGAGAACACACACGCTTGGTTTTTAGTATTTGCATCATATATTTCGGTGGAATTTATTTTATTATTATTATTGTTGTTGTTTTTGCAACGGGGAGCAAAGACGAGGCAACTCAACTAACCTGGTTTAAATCGCCCTTCCGTGTTTGTTTGTATTCCTTTGCCAAGTTGAAAGACGAGCGCGTTCTAGTCGCTGCGGTTCTATGCTTGGTCTGTACCACGTGACCAATAGAAACTTTTCAAACCAGGCTCCTTCGCAGCAGCAGCAGCAGCAGCAGCAGCTTCCTGTGCGATCGGCGCGTTGCCGCTTGTTTGTCGAGACGAGCGCCGCTTGTACCGCGAGTCACCGTCACACTGATGCCACCGATTCTCTCTGGATCAAGAGTTTTCTTTTAATTTTCTAACAATTCCAAATGAATAAGAAATCCATTGAGCCCCGCAGGCCCGGTTGTTGACAATAAACAGCAATTAACGTCTCAAGTCCCAACATCATTCCAAACTCAAAACAGCAAATCCATCAATGGACATAACGGGACGCAACGTCAGGAAGACGAGTAACATCACAAAGCATTTGGTTTTTTTTAAAAATAGTGTCACAATAATGTCGAGCGGAAATACAGGCTTGGCAACGGGGGGATTACAGGAGCATTGTAGTATTTTCAGGAATATTTAGTGTCATGTATAGGGATAGAAAAACACACAGTATCTGGTTTGTTGAAGGAAAAAAAAAAAGCTCCATTATTATCAAAGGGGAATATGTGGTCACATAATAAATAGATTTGTCCATTTTAATGCTTAAAATGGGCGGTATTCCCCTTCAAAATGTAAACAGTACATTCCGGAGCGAAAAAAACAATAGGTTTCACAAAGTGTCCTGGTTATGGAAATTCAAAAAGCAGTTGTGATTCCGTGAGATACAAAGAAAGACACAGCACTTGAGGCATAGCACTCGCGAGGTTCTCTGACAGTCTCTGAAACGACACCTGCCCCCCTCTCCCTCCCCGAGCTGCTCTGGCCAGTGGCCGGATCCGTCGTAGCGAACGGAGGCATCTGGAAGAGGACGCTCCTGTGACGGGTCAGGACCGGGGGTTTCACTCAATGCGTGGGTGCTCCGTGTGGGGGGCTGAGGGGGCACCGCGGCCTGGGTGTTCATGCCACCGGAGAGGATCAAGGCCTTGGCCACTTCCAGCCTGAAGCTCAGGAGGGTTAGAGGCTCAGACTGGGCTCCACGGTCCCGCCTGTACAGAAGCCATGAGTTGATCAAGGCCAGGTCGGTCAGGTACCAGAGCACAGCTTGGGGCCAGCAGGTCGGGGCAGAGACCGTCAACGGGATACGGTAAAGATTCTGCAAGTCTCTATTGAGACAAGCCGATCTTTGGGCTCTCTCGAAGTTATGGATGAGCGACGCGAGGTTCCTCTGGCGGTTCCCTACAGTCGAAAGAATGAACCCACAATGTGATCTGCGCAGCATCAATCTCCCATCCGAACTGACAAACTCGTCTCCAATTTGTCCTCCTGCTACCACCCTACCTGCACCATGGACCCCGGCGACTAATAGACGCTCCAACATGGCAGGGGTAGAGAGTTCCTGCCTGCAAAGAAACACCATACTGTCTCGCGGGACTATCTTTTCAACAGCAGCTTCTTTGTCTGAGAGATCCAATTTAAGTTCCAATTGATGGATCACGCCACCGGATCCAATTAATGCAGTGCAGTGCAGAGAAAGCTTATCACTGTTAACTTTCTCAGTGGTCAGAGGCAGGGGGTATTGATCAACTCCATATTCACATTCTCGTCTTACTTGCTGGCACCCAGCTTGGAAACGACATAATATTGGTTGGACCCTCCAAAGGGGATTGGTCTGAACATTCAAACAGTTCGTGTTACATGGCGCGCCTCCATTGACACCAATCTCTTGATTTCCAAGGATCTCGCCATTATTGCTAGTGTTACAACTGCTCATTGTATTCGATGTAGCTGGTTGCTGTTGACTTTGAATGTCCTCTTGAGGAAGTGCTAGCTTCAACTTGCGAGAAAGCTGAAGGAACCGTGAAAGTGGCATGGCTTCAGCAATCAGGGGTACTTTAGTGAGTTCCTGCCAGTAGAGCTTCAGACTGGGAAACTGGAGAGAGAAAAACATATGCACAGATTAAATTATTGGCTCTTTTTCCATTAAACTAGTGAAGCACAGAGTATGTGGCATGAGAATTCATTAACCTTTAAAGATCCCATTGCGATATGGATCCCTACAAACTGTGCAACCTCCTTGGGTGTGACAGGATTTGAAATGTTGGATAGATTATTTGTGCAATGGCCGATTTCTTTCCAGGTATCCCAGGCAAAATACTTGGAAAAGTAATCAATGGGCTCTCTGCTCCATGTTTGACCACTGGATTGTGCCTGGCTTTCTGAGGTTGGCAAGCTGAAAGAATGGAAAAATACATTTTAGAAAATACATATTCAAGAAAATTCACTATTTTGAGAAAAATCATTTGATGTGGGCAACAATTAATATAGTTATAACACAAATATGCTTACACAAATATTATATAAAACAAGTTTGGTGTGATTTAATGAATGAAACGAAGAGAAGATTTGTAATGGTTATATGCACTCTGCCATTTGCTATGGGCCACACAGATAGTAAAAATGAATTCCTAAGTCTATATCCTGAAATAAAAGCCCAAAATGAATAGATCTATTATTATGTACTTGTCTGATATTTCAGTCATCTTCTGTGGTCTTCTGTTTTCGTTCCGGTGGAAATAAGCCATAACTTGTGCCTCCGAGGCAGGCGGAGGGTCGCTGAGTTCAAACACATCTGAGTCATCTTCATCAGAACTCTGCAGAAGAAACTCCCGAAGCTGCGGCGTCTCCTCGCGCTCCAGGCCTTCCTCATCTGGAGTGAAGAGACGCCAGAACTGCAGTTAACATAAAACTGCTGAAGGACAATGTCATACATATTGGTCTGAGTTCCATTTTTTATTGATTTTTTACCTTCTACCGTATTTTCAAAGTCATTGTTGTCTGTTCCTAATGGCACTTCTCCAACTCTGGTTTCTTGATATTCCTCTGTGGAACGATTCCCTTCATCTGTTGTAAACAAATTGGAAAGTCTTTCAGCATAATTAACAGTTGAATCTCTTCGTATTCCAAGTTCCATTTTCACATTTTGTCCAGCTTAATATTCTTCTCTAACATGTTACAAGTTATTATGGTGTTGTGTATTATGTATTCATGCAGCGTTACAAATGACTGCCCGTTCGCCAGCCCCAAATTTGTATATTACATACTAGATGCGTAATTGCTTGGACATGTCTTGCTGTTGTTTGCCTTGTTTATATATTTATAAACAAGCTATTTATGTTGTAAAGTTGTGCTTATAAATAAATAAAAAAAACTACATTTCCAACTTGAATGTGAATCTTTTCCACTGCTTGAAGATTCATGTCATTCTCTCACTGTATTCATGCACTTGCATAGAATTGCCTAAAAGTATTCAATCTGTTCTATTCTATTTGACAAAAATGGTTACAAAAGTGTTATACTACCAAACAAACATTATCGCCATCGTAATTTCCCCAGAAAATGGACAGTCAGATTTCTCTGCCTTAGAACAGAGCATTCAGAGGCCTAACAGCCTAATTGTGATGGATCGGTTTCCTATTTATTCACCTATGGTTTAACCCTATTCTGTCAGTGTCAAATCTTTGAGAAGATCTCTTTCACAAACCCCAGTACTTACAACGGCCGCCAGCGATTGGTCGGCTATCTGTCTGAACAACGCCGGCATCACTGGACCCCCCCAGGGTAAATGCACTGTTGTCTCTGTGAGTAGCTCCCAGCAGGACCTCCCTCTCTTCCTCCTTCACTGGGTAGAAGATGCACTGTTTGGTGTTGAAGTCGGCCATGCCGGTTGCCCGGGATTCTTGACCGCTTTCAGTCTCTGAAATTAAACAGCCACCGCAATGTTTCACTGTCTGAAGATTTTAAAAGCCTCACACCGCATTTCTTTCCACGTTGACATGACCACACACACAAAATAACAAGAATAAATGTACTAGTGCGGTAGCTTGTTTGATCATTACCAGCCCATGAGAAAACCTCAGATTATTCAAAAGTTATATCATACAAACAAGGAACAAACTACAAATCCTAACCTAATATTCACCTGCACTAGGAGCGTCTTCAATATCCATTTGTTCCACATTCCATTGGATAACAACATTGCCCTCTGAACCCTGAGGATCACTTAAAACGAGACTGCGTTCCTGCTTGACCAGAACAGTCCTTACACCCATTTGGTGCTGTGGCTGTACGTCTGCTCTAGCTCTACATTTACTGATAGTTCCTAACAGGGATGATTGGGTGGTATTGTCCTCAATCTTGATCTCTTGTCCTTCCACCACTTTGCCGGACCCCACATCTTTGTTGTGTGAACCCTGAATAACAAACAAAACAGAATTTGAATAAAGTGTAATGGAAAGCAAGAATGTGCAACACAACACAAGAGTTCCACCTTATTGACTGTATGTGACTGACCGTTGCTGCAGCCGGACATTGCTCCTTGTCCCCAGCCTCTATCTGTCTGGAAGGGATAATTCTCTCGAGTATGATGCCCGGAGACTCTTCCCTGTCCTGTTCCTCTTTTTCCTCAGATTCCACTTGTTTGTCTGACACCAATACTTCTTCCGCAACAATGGCGTTAATAGGCTCGCTCTCTGAAGAAGGCACATCGGGCCTACATGTGGCAGAGACTAGGTCTTGGCTAGGCTCCAATCTGATGTCTGTCTGTGAACCCTGGGATGATGACGGAGCATGTTGTGCTCCAACCGCACCGGTCTCTCCTTCCTTGTTGATTTCAGCAGCAGATGAAGACTTTTGGAAAATGACCTCACATTCATCCGATTCTTTATCCGTTTTGCTTCCTCTGAAATGATCTCCATCTGAATTTCTTCTTGATATCATTCCCCGTTTAAGACCTCCCTTTCTTCCCCTCCTACCCCTCGAAACATTCCGCCTTTCTACCCCCATCGCGCCATTCTCCTTTCTCTGTACCACTACTTCCTCCCTCTCTTTCTTGAACTCTGCTGGATAGGTGGAACAGGCAGCAGTCTGTGAAATTGGGGTTATTTCTGGTGTCTTTTCATGGTTAGTCTGAGAAGTTGATACATCGGCGCTCTCAATTTCATGATTACATTCTCCACTGAGCTCATTTTGGGAATTGTTGTCTTGAGCCAAGGTCAGTTGATCTGTCTCATCCTGGTCTCCAATAGTTACCAAATCTACCTCAAGCATTAAACCATCCTTAACGTCATCATCTGTGGAGTGCTGAATCTCAGTTTCAGCACCACCACGAGAAGGGCTCTTTAGGGCATCGTCTTTACTGCTCGGACATGTTGATTTCCGTTCACCTAATGCCAGAGGTTCTTTTTCTTCTGAGCCCACGGGCAGAGAAATATTAAAGGGGGTTACTGATGTAACGGATTGAGAAGACTCACTTATTGGCGGAAGATATTTTATTTGATCAGAGTTAACCAGAGCCTCTGGAGGGGTTTGACTAAATTGCTCTGGAGGATCCTTAGCTACATCCATAAATGATGCAACGCCTGGAACGGATGCATTTCCACTTTTCTCTTCATATCCACAAGCTGGAACATCTGCACCGCAAACAGGCAACGACGGGGAGGGATTCAGGGCCGGGAAAGAGACACCACCTTCTCTGGTTCCTAACGATATCTCTCCCATCTCGGCCTCGGTGTCCCAGTCCGTAGCGCTGCGAACCACCCTGACAACCTCTTCTGGCTCTTTTGAAGGTTGGCACAGATCTAAACTGGAGATCCCCTCAAAGATGTTCCCGTTTGTGTACGTGAGGCCGGGGCTCTCGACAATGTGCATGGTCGCCTTGTGTTCCTGAAGCGCGGAGACGCTGTTGAACTTCTCTCCACAGTCCTTGCACTCCAAAGCTCGTGTGGAATGAGAGGAAGTTATCACTCCCTCAGTCTCCACCTTGGAAGAGGCTTTGCGTTTTCTGGTGGTCTTCGGCTTGCTGGACAGTGTTTCAGATGAATGGGAGCTGCGTATGGAGGAGAGCAACGAAAGAACTTTCTGGTTCTTTTTAGGTCTACCTCCCTTTCTCTTGGCTGCAGTCGTGGGAACATTCGAGGGGTCATTTATTTCGCTAGGTTTCTCTGCATCACTCCCCTCTTTATTCTGTATTCTCACAGATTCTTGTGGCACTTCCTGTGTACCCGGTGCCTTAGAAGGGTCCAATTTGTAAACTTTCAACTGGGGCTGCTTATGACCCTTCAGTAACAGTAAAACGTCTTGTGCTACTTGTTGCACAGGTGCTCTTTCAGACTCCACGTTTATTTTTGTATTCTGTTTTTGCTGCTTTGGTACTCCCAGTTTTTTCTTTCTACCCTTGCTGGTCAGTTCTGCCTCTTTTGTTTTTTTGGCCTGAACGTCTTCCATGACTTTTTGTGCCTTTTTCTTTTTTGTGTCTTTTTTCTTTTTTAGTACCGATGAAGCGGCAACTTCTCTTTTGCTTATTTTCTCCACCCTGACCACATCTTTCGGCTTCTTTAACTTGTTTTTTTTGTTGTCTTTAGTTTGTTGCACTTGAGAATCACATGAACTGGGTTCTATTTCTAGAGGGGGAAGCAAATATGCTTCTTTCTTGTCTTTTTTGGTTTTCCTTCCTTTCTTTTTGGGAGACACTTTTTTTTGGGACAGGTTTGTGACTGATGTTTTATCCCTAATTAGTTCTTCTTGGGTTGACTGACATGGCTGCGATGGCTTCTTCCGTTTTGGGGTTGGCTTCTCTTTGTTTTTTGGACCAAACTCTATTACGACGTGTGATTTCTTGGTTCTTTGACGTTTGGCAGGTGTCTCACCAAGATGCATGTTATTCTTTTGTGTTGATCGTGACAGCTGTTGCATATATTCTTCGAAAATAAATACCCTGGCGGGTCGTCGTTTCCGCACCTTGACTAATTCTTGAGCAGACATTACATTTATAGGAGAGTGTGTTCTGCTCTGTTTCACCTGCGTAGTCTCTAATTGTGACAGGGTCTGTTCTTCTGCAGAAGGTTGCTCTACCGTAGACAGCTGTTCAAGCTTTTCCAGACTCTCTCTACTGTCTGTCTTTTCAGAAGGTTCCTTTTCAATCTCCTTGTGTTTCTTTTCTGCCGACGCACAATGGACCTGATCTCTACTTTCCTGTTGTGTTTGTGGATCGGTCGCTCCTTTGGGATTAGTTTGGGATTCAGCTGGACATGGTGTAAATGTGTCTGTGGGGACAAACGGGGTAGAAGAGAGGTCCTGCTGATCTGTCTGTAAAGAAGTCATTTCCAGCTGAACCGTGGGCATGAGAGGTGGACCGGACAGGACAATCTCCTGCTGATCAATGACTGTCTCCTCCAAAGTCTTTTCCAGTTCTGATACCAATGAAGGTGGGGACACAAGTGAAGGGGGAGATGGTTCTCCACCTTGAGCACAACTTACAGTTTGTTCCAAGTCTGTAAATGGTAAGACGGCAGGGGTGAGTTCTAAAATGACCGTTTGCTCAGGGTTTGGTTGGGGGTTAGCAACGTCACTCTGGCAAATTGTTTCATCTGTTGGGACGGATTGAAATGTTCCAGCATCATTCTGTTGAAGAAGTTGATGCGCTCTGATGATCTCTCCTTCATTTCTTTCCATTTGGTCATGGTTTACACCTGTTAAGTCCATAGTTTTAGGTGTTTCTATTTGGGAACCCAGTACCTGAAATGTAGGGTGATCCAACTGTCCATCTGGTGTTATGGGTTCCAATATAATTGTTTGCTCCATTGGATCATATGGGTACTTTGTATTTTCCAGTTGTATTGTGTTAGGATGCTCGATCTGTTTCAGCCCTAACAGCTCTATCGACTGTGGAGTTTGATTTAAAGTAATTGTTTCTCCTAGTCCAGTTAACTGTTGCAGATCTAGTGGCGCGGAATTCAGAGGAACCTGTCCCAGAATGACAAGCTGGTTCACTTTCTGCACATTACCCAAAGACTCAATGAGTTTGCGGATTTGCTCTGTGTCAATGTTGGCATCGACTTGTTGAAGGGGTCCCATGGGCTCTATTTGTAAAACGGTTGATTGAGGAATTGATATTGGTGTTATAATGGGTGTGCCTGCTTTCACTTGGTGTCCGTGAGGAAGGCCATCGGTGTTAGCTTCAGGTAACAACTTGTGCTGGTTTTGCATGTGATGTGCCCTTGTCTTGGTGGTCTTGAACATGGCCTTGCATATAGGACAAGGAGATTTTGTGGATAAATCTGTAAAGAAAATAGATCAAAATGTATTCATTGTACATTATTGATCCTCATGTTAAATTCAACACAGAGTTATTCCTTATATTTCCTGTAATACGATTGTTTTCATTTTGGGAAAATACATCAAAAAAATAGGATACACAATGTCAGAATTTGATCAAAATAGTATTTTTCAAAATTACTGCAATAGAATGAATCAGACTAACCTGTCTTACGAGCATTTTTCTTTCGCTGTGTTTTAGCACTGGCAGTGGTGGCTCTATCTTTTTCTTCTCCATCTGGCATGTGCGAAATTTTGTGTTTCTGAAGAGCCTTAGACATACTGAACCTCTTTCCACAATCCTTGCACACATACGGCCTCTCTCCTGTGTGTGTCCGGCGGTGATACTTGAGCAACGTAAGCGTTTTGCACGGTTTGCCACAGTCTGCGCAAGCGTAGCCATCCTGGCCAAAGTGAATTTTTTTATGACGCGTAAGCTCTGATGACTTGTTGAAAGCTTGTCCGCAGATTGGACATTTGAAAGGTTTCCTCTCTATGTGAGCTTTCTGGTGGGCCATGAGCTCAGTGGAGTTTGTGAAGTGGCGGTCGCAGACGTAGCAGGCGAACACGGCGTTCCTCAGGATGCACTGCTCATACTCTGCTTTGTGGCTCAGCTTCAGGTGACGCTCCTTACTCTTGTAGTCGCTGAAAATGATGTGGCACTCGATGCACTGCAGGGAGAGCTGAGATGCTGAAACAAAAAAGGACAGGGGGACATTAGGGTTCTACGATATGGAAAGAATATGGCATATTGCAATGACTATATGACTTTAATTTCAGGGCCACTGTCCAAAACATTCCTACGAGGAACAACATTTTAAGTGAGACTTAAAATTATACATTTTGAACGTTGTATACAAAAATACAGTGTAGAGCATATAGTTAATATTTAATAAGTAATTTCACCCCATGTTTTGAGCCTCACTCCACCCATTGCACAATTTCATAATACAAAAAACTATTGTCACTGTAACTAACTGTAAATTGAGAAACAGGTAAAGGTTCAAAGCTCCTGTCACAGATGGGTCTCCAAAATGTTTCATGCAGGGCGCTTGGAGGAGATTGTGGACCACCGCTCCTTTTTTCCCCCCCATTTGTGACCTAAAGAATGTCACTAAATGTACTGATCAACATCAGCATCCTCCCTGCACACTTTGTGCCAAATTCAACCAGTAGGTGGTGTTTGGAGCCACACTTACGATCTGTATTCTGTAATGCTGATTTAATGACATTAGTAAAGAAACATTAATATTATGACTAGGATGTGCTTCATTAGAGAACAGTCAACAGTCCCAAATAGGGTTTGCTGCAAAAGCCCCTGAAAACTAAAACAGTTTGTATTAAAATAAAACAAATGAGGTTAACATTGTTCATGTGTATGTTAACCTGTGCAATAGTGTGGAAGGCATGTCAGGTTATAGTGTCTTTAATACTAATACAAAGCCCTGCACAAAGCCCTGCACAAAGTGTGATTTGCATATTTTTGCATTGCAACAACAACAAAAAACGTTGTTGTTTTTTTTTACTGTAGAGTGTGTAGCCCTAGCACCCATGTTAAGAACATAAGTATTAGTGTAGTGTATAAAGGAGAAAGCATACTATAGAGAATATGTATATTATGGATTTGAAAAAAACTCCAAGGTTTGCTATACTCTATACAGGTTTAGTTGACCAGTCGCCAATGGAAGGAGAATATTCTATAATAAATAACTCCAAGGTTTAATATGCCTGTATTTGACTATCTGACACTTGTCCATCCATACATCTTTTCCTTAATTACTGCAGGATGAGATAAGATATATTTAGATTTAGTGCATAACTCACACCAGTGTATCCCAAAGTGTGCTGCTACCTTAGACATTTTTCAATGAAATAATCAGTGCTTATTATTATGGCCTACAAATAATTCTCACTTTCAGTGTGAAGCTTGAGCTTGTTCTGATAAACACAGAGCTGCTATGCTGTCTGGAATTGATGAAACAGTCAGCCTAGAAATTTTGATCTTGCGACACAAGAGCTAATTTCCATAGTCCAGGGAACAGTAGTCGAAAAACAGCGCTCTACACAACAGCTAAAATACTCACATGTGACTGGCAGAACCTCTTGCTTGGACATATCCATCTTCAGAGGATCCGATCGGTCCTTCTTGCGAGCAATATAATTTCTTTCATGAAGGGCTTCCTTACCCGCCTTTCTCACCCCGTGGGCCTCACTGCCCGGGTCAGGGTTCTGCTCGGGTACCATCTCCGTGAGGGCACTGGGCCTTGTAGCGTTGTCCGTGTCCACCTCTCCAGCATTAGACGGGTGCTCGTCCATCGGCTGCACGGTGGTGTTCTCCTCCCCTGCCGCCATGCTTTCCACTGGCTCTAAAACTATTTCACCTTCTAACAGCTGGACCCCGATCCTACCATCATCCACTGTTTCGCTTTCGGTCAGCGACTGGGCCTCACTCTCAGACAAATGTGTCAAGAGAGTATTCTGCGGTGCTCCCATCTTGCGCTTTTTGCATGTTGGTTGACTTTGTATTTGAGATGCACCGGAGCTCTTCTTCTTCAGCGCTGGCGCGACCGTTTCTCTGTCATCTTGTTGGGGCTCAGCCATGCTCTCCAACAGCTGCTCTGCCGTTTGGCAAATCGGTCGTTCGGAAGCAGTCTCCATGGTCTGGGCGGGACAGTGCATGGCTCCTCAGAACCTGGGTCACCAGCTTCACCCCAACGTTGGTCTGTTTGAGATGACGACTCTAAATAGTAGTGGATGGATAGATGGATAGATGTATAGATAGATGGATAGATACAGTAGATGGATAGATAGATAGATAGATACCGTAGATAGATAGATAGATAGATAGATAGATACAGTAGATAGATAGATAGATGGATAGATGGATAGATAGATACAGTAGATAGATAGATAGATAGATAGATAGAGATAGACAGGTAAATAGAGTAAATAGATAGATAGATAGATAGATAGATAGATAGATAGATAGATAGATACAGTAGATAGATAGATAGATAGATAGAATTAGCAGTTACACCATCTCACATCATAACAAATGGCAACAATAATAAACTAATAATGATAATAAATAGAAATTGCAATATTGCAATAAACAAAGATTTACAAGAAATAAAACAAAATGTAAAACGCA
>OMKR01085689.1:0-13564 GCA_900302355.1 Cyttopsis rosea
AGATTCAGAAATGTATGTTGCAGGCAATTGACAACAGATTTACACAGACTGTGTTGTAAGGGGCATAATGTAGGCAGGAGTACTACAGGTGCAGCTCAAAAAATTTGAATATAGTGAAAAAGTTCAGTATTTTTTGTCATTATAGAAAGTGAAAATTGTATATATTCTCATTACATGTAAACTAGAGTATTTTGAGCATTTCTTTATTTTAATTTTGATAATTAAACAGCTCATGAAAACCCAAAATCCAGTATCTCAAAATATTAGAATATTTCACAGAGGGTTCAGCACACACAACCACGATCATGGGGAAGACTCCTGACTTGACAGTTGTCCAGAAGACAGTCATTGGCACCCTCCACAAGGAGGGTAAGCCACAGAAGGTCATTGCTGAAAGGGCTGGCTGTTCGCCGAGTGCTGTATCAAAGCACATTCATGGAAAGTTGACTGGAAAGGTGTGGTAGGAAAAGGTGCACAAGCAACAGGGATGACCGCAGCCTTGAGAGGATTGTCAAGCAAAGCTGATTCAAGAACGTGGGGCAGCTTCACAAGGAGTGGACTGAGGCTGGAGTCAGTGCATCAAGAGTCTGGAGGAAGAGTGGAAAGGCACAGAATACAAGATGCTTGAAGTCCAGTGTGAAGTTTCCACAGTCAGTGATGATTTGGGTGCCATGTCATCTGCTGGTGTTGGTCCACTGTGTCTTATCAAGTCCAAAGTCAACGCAGCCGTCTATTAGGATATTTTGGAGCACTTCATGCTTCCGTCTGCTGACGAGCTTTGTGGAGATGCTGATTTCCTTTTCCAGCAGGACTTGGTATCTGCCCACACTGCCAAAAGTACTCGTGAATGGTTTACTGACCATGGTATTTCTGAGCTTGATTGGCCAGCCAACTCGCCTGACCTGAACCCAACTCAAAGCAACCTGGGCTTCCATAACCCTCAGCAGTGCCACAGGCTGATCGCCTCCATGCCGCATTGATGCAGTAATTCGGGCAAAGGGAGCCCCAACCAAGTATTGAGTGCATAAAAAAAACATACTTTTCAGAGGTTCGATATTGTATTATTATTATTATTATTTTATATGCAACATTACACTTAATATTGCACTTGCACCTAATAAAATGTTTGCCAAAATGGCAAACATATTACTATTATTATGTGTAAGTGACATGATATGATAAGTGTAAGTGACACATACGTATGGATTTCTATCGAATTTTGTGGTGACAAAAAAAACAACTCACTTGGATGTGGTCGCTCCCCCGATGAGGAGGGGCGTCCTCACACCAAGCCGCTCCATCTCCTTGGCCACGTGGATCATCTCATCCAGAGACGGAGTGATGAGGCCGGAGAGCCCGATGATGTCTGCAGGGACACAAAAACATCCTTGGTAGTAACTAGTTACAGTATATGAACTAGAAATTGTCATTTTCTGACTAGATTTTAGAAATATTCTTTTTTTAACTTTGGTTTATTTAAAAAAGGTAAAGTCGTTTTTACTTTGGTTACATTTTGTCAGTCTCTTCTGGATACATGTCTTAACTTGGTTACGTAAGATAAGTAAACACTTTATTAAAGCCTGTGGGGAAAATTAACTGAAAGTAAACTAAAGTATGTACACAATAAAGAGTTAACACAGAGTAGCATTGAAAAAAGTGAAAAGCGAGGAAAAGGTTGTTTAAAGGTGCAGTGTGTAGAATTAGTGGCATTTTGCGGAACAGACTTGGCAGAAATGGAATGGAATATAATATTCATAAGTATGTATTAACTAGTGTATAATCCCATAAAACATACACACTGCACCTTTAAGGAACATTCATCTGAATTTGGACCAAATGAGCGGTGGTTCTCCCAATTTACCTGCTTTGTGTTCGATGGCCTCTCGAAGAATCTTATCACAGGGAACCATCACACCCAGATCGATCACTCTGAGAGAAAGAGGGAGAGGGAGAAAGAAGGGAATTTAATATTTTGTGAGTAGTGGTGGGAATCACCAGATAACTAACGATACCATACTTTATGATCCCCGGTAACGATGGTATCGCGATACATGATATACCAAAAATATTTTGACGATTCATTGCAATATATGTATGTGCTAATATAACAATAAAATATATAATAATATTTGAAGGAAAAAAAAAGGTAAATATTTTCAACAACTGGAGTCAATATTATCCTACATTCATGTTTTCATTCATGCGGTAAAAAAAAAAAAGAATACAAAAATAACTGAATAAATCACTGAATAAATAACAATAAAATAAGATATATGGCACCTTTGTAGCATCACAACATATTACAGTTTCAGTATACAGTATTTTTTCTGTCCCACCCCTATTCACGAATACATGCAAGCACCAACAGTCCCTTAAGAACACTTTTTAGAAGTCTCCAATTCTCCTTTGGCGATTAGTGAGCTGCGGTCAAAAGAAGAATTAAACTATATTGGAGTCTGGATGTGTGTACCTGAAGTTGTTGCAGCCCAGCACCACCCCCACGATGTTCTTTCCAATGTCGTGGACGTCTCCCTTCACCGTTGCCAAGACGATCGTGCCCCGATACCGATCCTGGAAGACAGCGGAGAACAAATCAAGTGGTTTGGAGATGGAAAGCTGGAAGTCTAGGAGAAGTGCTTGAACTGGACCGACTACTCTTCCGTGAGCCTCACCGTCTCCTTGTGCGTCCCTGAAGCCGCCATCTGCTCCTGCCGCTCCTTCTCCATCAAGGGAATCAGGAAGCCCACGGCCTTCTTCATCACGCGGGCCGACTTGATCACCTAAAAACCAGGCACGGGAACAATGTATGTGTCCGATATGACACGGGTTTGTACGGGCTAAGTGGCGTTCAAGAACTGACAGCAAGAATCTCAACATTTTCCATAAGTTTGTTAAAAGAAATCAAACATATTTATAACTTTCAAAACTTAACAGGTCCATTTGAGGACATGTTGCATGCATACTGTATATGTATCTGTATACATAGTATATTAGACATAACTAGGGTCACACACTAGACCAGGTCGCACCTAGAAAAATCAAGGTCCCACAAGTCTATTTCAGATGGCCACCATGCTTTTCTTTCAATTATCAATCTGTACCAAGACAGGGCCAGAAAAGAGGACCAGACACGATCTTCCAACTGACTATGATTCTGCTGTGACCTTCATGATTCTCACTCTCCAACGTTCTGGACCCTCGTATTGCCAAAGTATAGTTGAGAAATCTTGGACAGAATGTATTAGTTAATACAGTTGTACTGCCAATGTTGAGGAATACATCTACTGTTTAAAAATTAAAAAAAAGACTGCAAATGAACGGAAAGGAAGTGGAGATATTAAATAAAACTTATCGGATAGATGCACCGAGTTTGCAGTGTTCTTTAGAGATTAGCCGAAGATTAAGCAAATAAGCCCTGAAATCCCCAAGGTGCCCTCTTGACCACATCATTCCAAACGTTATAAATGAAAGTTTTGAGTTCAATGTACAATGTACTTTATTTGTGTACAGCTGGAAATACTGTAGGAGCTTTTCTGCTCAGCGTGTATCTTGGAGGGAAAACTGATAGGAACAATTTGAGGACGAATAGCGCAAATGTATATTATAGCATATTAGCCAAAATCCTTCAAGGACCAACATCGACCACAACATTGTAAGGATATAATATGACCTGCCAAAGACAACCCAGTACTTAGACACAATAGGAATCGAGGAGCCTGTTAAGTAATAAGCATCAACCTGTGGAAGGAACATCTTGCCGCTGCCGAACAGGTCTCCCACCACCTTCATGCCATCCATCAGAGGGCCCTCGATGACGTGAAGCGGCCGGGGGTAGCGCTCCACCTGGGACACGCACTCCTCCGTGTCCTCCACCACGTGCTTCTCTATGCCCTTCATACAAACAGCAATAAGTCAGACAATCTAGTTATGATGATAGCTAGATGGACAGGCGTTTTTTTTGGGTGCGGGCTCTTCGTACCTTGACCAGGGCGTGCTCCAGCCTGGCTTCCACGGTGCCCTCTCGCCACTCGTTGGTCTGGGCCACCTTCTTCCCTGCCTTGGCGTAGCTCTGTCAAGGATATAATATTAAATTTATTATACAGCGCTGTGGAATATTCTATTCTGATTGGTCAATAGTGCCGATCAGCGGTCAGTTATTTCTGAATAACGACCGTTGTCAAGGGCATCCACTTCTCCGTCGGGTTTCATGTCACTCCACCTACATGCTAATGCCAACCCTAGCTAGCGGCACCATCTTGTGACACTACATAGAAACTACAATGGAAGAATTCAAGACATTAATGTCGATATGTTTCTCAATTTCACCGTAAATAGGCCAGTCATGTGTAGAGAAATGGTGAAATCTATATTGTTGTGGACCATTTTTCTTAGAGGAAGCTCATAATCTCGACATACTAGTTATGAAATCATTTTAAATCAATATTCTGTCTCAATGTATTCTTTTAGTTATTAAGTAGCCGTGTAATAAGCAGGAAATTGCAAATTAATGGAAGGTCTCGTATCACACAACTGGCTATTTATTATACGTATAAACCTCCATAAACCTATTAACTCTGAATCAACAGATCTCACTACAGGTACAGTAGGTATAAAATAAAATGTGTACATATATAGTGTGTACCTGTGCATATACTAGTAGCTTCTCGGTGGCCTCTGCGTCTCTATTCCAGATGAGGTTTTCACACAGCAGCAGAAGCTCTTTGTCAATCTCATCGTACACCGGCAGGTTGCCTGCATTCACGATGCCCATGTCCATACCGTCCTGAGAAGAGATGGAAAGGAAGTCAGACACCTGCATATTCAAATATCACCGTCATAGCAACATGTATTTGAAAGAGGGTTTAATACAAACTATTCACCACAGTTTGAATGTGCGTATATAAATATAAAGTGTGTATACTCAGTATGAACCTTGATGGCGTGGTACAGAAACACTCCGTGCATGGCTTCTCTGATGGCCTCCATCCCTCTGAAGGAGAAGGACAAGTTGGACAGACCTCCACTCACCCTGGCACCCGGCAAGGTCTCCTACACACAACACACAACACACACACACCAATTATCCCTAATATACTGTACATTGTAGTCATCACAGATGGTAATGGAGCTGTATCTAAATTTATGTTTCTGTGAGAATATGTCTATTTCATATACGTAGACTATATTTATTTATGGTTAGGCTTATTCTATAAATGCTAATTTCTCTATTTTTTGTATATTGGCAATTGTTTTTCTATTTTAAAATTCTATTACTGAATTATTATTGCCTATTTGTTCTGATGTATACTGTATGTGATGAATAAAGGTGGAGGATTTGATTGTGACCTGACAAGACAAGGTAAGATGTGTGTGTGCAAGTGTTTAAATGGCATACTTTGATGGCTCTGGTGGCTCTGATGAAGTTGATGCCGTACTCGTTGTGTTCCTCCATTCCAGTGCCGATGGTGAGGATGTTGGGGTCAAAGATGATGTCATTGGGGTCAAATCCCACCTTGTTTACCAGAAGGTTGTAGGCTCTGGTGCAGATTTGGACCTTGGACTCCGTATCGGTTGCCTGTAAGGAAGAGGGAATTAGGTAGGCTGTGATATAAGAGGAATAACAGACTTATTTTCTAGGCCCCCGGGAAGTGAAGCAAAATGGAAATTATTGTTACTTTACATTTTAATTCAAAATTATGCCTCTAGAAATTTTCTAATTTGTTCCAACAACTTACAAGATCCAAACTTTTTGATTATGAATCCCCATCAGCAAATTTTGTTTTGTTCAGAATAAAAGTCAAACAATGGTACAAAGACAGGACTATACCGTGTACTGCTGTTAAGCTGCTGTTACAATTCTGTAATATCCACAGGAATGTTTCATGGGTACACTTGGCTACTTGTGGGGGAAACTCGCTTTTTGTCTATTTTCAGATTCAGATGAGAAGGTCAATGGCAATTTCATCCCTATGTGTCCTGTGTCCTGAGATGTCAACGGGCTGCATGCTAACTGGGTTAGCTCAACGCACGCTTGCAGAGGGAATCAATTAGCCTAGCTGCTGTGAAATTATTAGGGACATACACTTTCAGCATCCAGTGAGTTATTATATTTATTATCACTTTTGAGATGCTGGAATTTATATTTCCTTAATGTCACAGGAGCTAGTCTAGTTATACACTCTGTAGGCTCGCATTGAGCCAACATTTAGCATGCAGACCACCAATACCCCCGTCTGAACCTGGGTAAGATAGACAAAAAGCAAATTATCCCTTTAATGAGAAGCAATATACTGTATTCTGACCTGCCCTTCCTCATCAAAGGCCATGACCACTATGGCCGCCCCATAGCGCCTCACGGTGGCGGCTCTACTGAGAAACTCCTGCTCGCCTTCCTTCAAGCTGATGCTGTTGACGATGCACTTCCCCTGACAGCACTTCAGCCCCGCCTCAATCACCGAGAAGTTGGAGGAGTCGATACACAGTGGAACCTGCACAGAGGAGAGGGAAGGAGAGTGGACAAATGGAGAAAATGACAAAATCGTTGCATTCCAAACTGCTACATGATGCGGTCTAGACTTGAGGGTCTCTCTATGCTCTTTTACCCGTGCTATCTCGGGCTCCGAGGCGATGAGGTTACAGAAGCGCGTCATGGCCGCCGGACCCTCCAACATCCCTTCATCCATGTTGATGTCCAGGACCTGAGCTCCCATTTCCACCTGGGTCTTGGCGATATTCAGCGCTTCCTGGGGAAGAGACCGAGTAACTCAATTACTCGTCAGTCGTTTTGTAAACAATATTTTTTTTCACATTTCCTCGAACATATTTGGAAAGAAAGTAATTGTTTTTTATTCAGTTGATTTTGTTGCGGAGTACACTGTGTACCACAGATTAGGGGCGACTGCTAGTTATTGTTATTTTCCTACGTCATTGTTCCTTTTAAGCAATAAAGCAGATTAACCCAGTTTATAAACACAACAAAAGTGAATTAGGTGTAGTAGCATATGTGGAAACTTTCATGTTGATGTGAGAATAATTGTAAATGTACATTTATGGTAATACTATTGATTCATAAGATATTAAACAAATGTGACGTGAAGTGTTTGAACAAATACTTATCCAACTGTACTCTTCTCCAGACATGTCAAAACCATGCTCAAGTCATGACTTTTGTGTGTATGATTTTTCCAAAATGTGTGAAACATTCAACATTTTCTCTCACCTCGTAGTTTCCAGCCATGATCAATTTGGCAAACTTCCGTGAACCGGCCACATTGCAGCGCTCGCCAATGTTAACAAAGTTTGTGTAAGGGCCGATTCTGAAAGGCTCTAGTCCTGGAACACAAGGAACAAAGAAATCAATCGATCAGAAGAGAAATCAATCAATCAGAAGAAGGCAAAGTTTTGAGAAAAGAAAGTGACCGAGCGTTTCCGATGGAATTCTGTCTTTAATTAAAGTTTTACAAAAACTCTTTAGGAAAGTAACGTAAACCAGACACCTGCAAGCAGCATGTAGTCTTGAAATATGTCAGTAGGGGGGGTCCTAGGCTGGCACTGCTCCACCGCCTTTGCAATGGCCCTAAAGAGTGAGCGAGAAGGAAAGAGGAAGAAAGAAGAACAGAGGGAAACTTTTACAATGTTTACAAGATGCATGAATATGAAAAAGACCATTTAAATGCCTGTTCCAGTAGTGAAACTGACCTGATGTGGTCTGGGGTCGTCCCACAGCATCCTCCCACGATGTTCACCATCCCCGACACAGCAAAGTCCTACACACCAAGAAAGGACACTGCATGAGGTAGAAATCTAGGGTTCGAATCCCCATTAATACCCCATCATACAGCACAACAAGAAATTAGCAATTTCCAATTTATTATCACTAGAATTAGCAGGGCGGGTAAGCAAAACAATACAATCTTTTGTGGTGAAAGCATCAGATTTGATGATTTGGCACAGATGTCGATACGTTATGAAAAGTTATAGATATGGAGGGCTATAGCGGCCATTTTTCCTAAATCTTCTGCCAATACTTTAACAGAACTGTCTCCAGTTCATCCTTCCCTTCACAAACCTTTAAATGTGATGCTGTTAATTCTGGAGTCTCATCGTACCCTCCAAACGTGTTGGGAAGACCTACATACATTTAAATTAAAAAAAAAATTAAAAAAAAGACATAATTAGAGATCACATATTTCAGTTAGACAAAGGGATAGAGTTTTCGTTTTGCCAACTTTAAGATAAATAGATGGATAATTACTTAAACCAGAAGGAAATTGCAGTGTTAAAGCAGCTCACATAAAAAAATAATAATAAAGTAATAGAATCAGAATACAAAAACTAGCAATATGGAATAACCCTAAAAAGTAACTATAGAAAATAGCAGCAATGCAATTGGGGTGGAAATTCACCTTTACTACTTTAATAAGTGAACCTCCAATGGACCACCACCACCTACCAGTGGTCTCGTATTGGGTTCAGCAAGACATTGTACGATTTAGGAATGTACACACAGAGAGAAAAGGGGGGTTGTTGACTAAAGGACAACACACATCAATGACATCCCCTCTGGAGTCAAACTGACTTATGTGAGGACAGTGAATGATTGGTGAAAATGGTTCCTTGGACTGAAAAGACATTGCCCTGCAGGGCTTTAAAGGAAAACAACACAGTAAAGCAAACCCTGACAATACCACCTCATGGTGACACTTTCCAGTGACCTCTTTGACCATCTGGTACAATAAGCATAAGCAAGACATTAACAATAAGAAAACCTAAAAATAAACAATAAACAAAAAAGATTAGGCAAAATTAAAAAAAATTAAAAAACAATAAATAACTGTCAATCAACCTAAACAGATGAAGGTGATTTAAGATGGAAGAGCCGTGTCACCCGAGTTGTTTAATAAGTAGAATGAGGATCTTCAGGTCCAGTATCTTTAGGTGCTCGAAGTACAGTAGACTTTGTCAAGTCACGTTCCATTTTAGATTAACCCTTTGATTGTGTTTGATTTCCAAATCAATCAAGTCAAGAAATCAAATCAAGAAATCAACTAATGCCATTCCATGCGAATGTGATTTTGTTTTCACGTGCGTCAATCGTTCCCATATGGTCTCACGTGTCCTCTTTTTGCCATCAATGACTTTGATGACCACAGAGGTGTAGGTGTAAAGACGTAGTAAAGATGTTTCACCTGCGTTGGGGTAGCAGATCACCAGAGCAGACGTGCTGTTCCCTATCGCCTCGATGAAAGGACGCATCTCCGTCGCCCCCAGCGCACAGTTCAGACCGATGCTGGACACCAGAGACGGGAAAATCAATATCCGAGTACACTTCACAGCACAGACAAAATCATTAGAAATCATGGCTTGATCGTCAGGACTTCGGGTGTGAAATATATTAGGCATAAATATAGAAAATATAGAAACAAACACAATTTCGATGAAAATAGGGTGTCATGATATTGTTATTTCAAAATATTGGAAGATATGCTGTGCTAATACATGTATATATTTATTTAATGGATTAGAATAAAATTACTTTGAAGCAAATTATTTAAGATAAGAAAAGATATTTAATGGGGAAATGCTATATTTATGTCAACAAAAATAAAAAACAAGAATTTTATATCAAATATTATCTTTCCAAATCAAATCAAGTACTTTTCTAGTTATAGGTTATGTTTTTTAAATCTCATTTGTCATGTACATATACGTTACCCCTGCCCTTTACTTCGACCTCATGCCCTTATATGTGACCTCTACTTGTACGGTTGTACTTCTTATCTGTTTGTGCTACTACGTAGTTGTTGCTTGCCTTGCCACATTGTCCAGAATGACCTTGTGTTGTACTGTACATTTGACAAATAAAACACTTTGAACTCCTAAATTAGGAAATTACTGACCAAACAAAACCCCAAGAAAACATATACTGTATATGACTATATAACATTCATGTCTCAGCAGCCATTTTGAACAACACACACTGACAACCTCCTGCTGTGATTTGGTCCAGGGGGTTATTCCACGATATCTCACGGTGATTATGGAACTCACCACAGCGGCTTGGCGTGGGACACGCTGATCACGAAGGCCTCGCCCGTCTGTCCCGACAAAGTGCGACCACTCCTGTCCACGATAGTCCCCGAAATCTACAGAATAAAGATAACACAGACTGCAGGGTCACATCTCCAACACGGTTTTTGACTTTTATTGTTATGTGGTTTAATTCAAGTCTGACTCAAAAATACTTAGTTATAGGTATATGAAAACAGACAACAACGATGACAGCATCTCTTTATCTTAATATTTAAATGAGCAGCTGAATTTGAATTTATTTTATGAAACTATTTTCTATGCCAACTAGGTCGCTACTCTTCTGAAACCCAGAAAAACACCTGCAACAACACATTATGTAATGATGCCATCTGCTAGACAATTTCATCATAGTTAAATATTTAAAAAAAAAAATTTAAATATTAAAAGTTTAATACTTTTTCACCTTAATTAAAAAAAAATAACAATAACAAATTGCACGTTTTGAGAAACTACATTAATAGATTAAATACTTGTTATATTTTTTACTGCATGTATGTAAAAAAACAAATATCAATTCAGTAGGAAATGAAAAGCGTAATGTCTATAAACTAATGTTTACATACAAATACATCAAGCTTAGGGGGTAATAATTACCCTAGGCATCAAAATAAATCATATCTCATTTTAAAAATAACATAAAGGGTAATAAATTGTGTAATATATAAAATATATGTAAAATATATAACACCCACAACAATCATGAACGTAATATCTAATAAGTTTTGCCGCATTTTTTAATACCATATTACTTATATAAATGAAGACAGGTATTTTGCATGGTATTACATAATGTGTTGAATTATTATATATGAGACTGCATTATATAACAGATTATTACAAAAAATGGGTGTTATGACCTAATAACTTTGAAGCTTGAGCTCAGAGATCAGTTGTGAGATCTAAACTGCAGCTACAACAAACATGGCAGTTGTTTAAACGTACGAATAAAGGTCTGGGTTCGTAGTTCTTCTCAAACAGCAGGTCGATGGCAAACAGTGCCGCCTGTAGGAAGGGAAAACAGAAAGCACAGAAACATTTAATCTGGACAAAAAGGCTTCAAAGTTGATTCTTTGATAATGTCATGATCTGTATATTGTGTATTAGTATATTTGTAATTGTATCAAATTAAATTTCACATATTATTAAAATTTTAAATGGAAAAAAAAAAGCACATTTTAAATAAATCCAGAATGTGCATATTATGAGACGTAACATGTTATTGTAAAATTATTAAAATCACAGCAGTAGACAATATATTTGATTATGATTTTTTTTGCATATATCTTTTTATTTCTTCTCTGTATGTTTTCCTGATTCAGAGTATTTTTGTTTTGCTCACCCTTCATAGCATTTTATCATTTCACTGTATCATACTTGTGTGATGTATGTGACGAATAAAGAATCTTGATCTAAGTAATGCATCTTCCATTGTTTAACAACTGAATTCCTCTTATGTCTGTTAGTCGTTTGAGAGAAATAGAATCTCTACTGAAAATTAAGTGGTTTCAATTCAACTCAAAGCAAAACAAAAATTATCAGTCGTCAGTGACAGGTGAGGGGTACCTTGGCGTTAGCAGTGTCAAAGATGGTCTCCACCAGGAGGATGTCGGCCCCTCCGTCCAGTAAGCCCCGGACCTGCTCCGTGTAGGCATCCACCAGCTCGTCAAACGCTAGAACACACAAGGTCCAGATATTTACCTTTCCTGTGTTCCTTCGACTTGAACTATGACAATTACTCAAAAATTACATTAAAACAATTACATTCTAATTACAAAAATTATTAATTATATGTTTGATAAACCTATATTTTTAAGTGTTCTCAACAAAAAATGTGCAGTTTCATTTCAACATTTGAAGTTGAGAACACCTAAAAAATATATGTTTAACAAATTAAAATGCAGTGCAATGACACAGAATGGAGCTTTGACAAATATATCGTCTCTTCTACAATATCCACTTTCTCAGTGAAAGTAATATATATATATACTAAATACATAAAATGTCAATAAGAGAAAGCTCTTCTCACTGATGTTCCTGAAGTCGGGCCTCTCGACAGAGGGCGACACGGAGAGGGTTTTGTTGGTGGGTCCCACGGCTCCCGCCACGTAGCGCTTACGTCCTGATAACACAGCAAAGAACACTGATGAAATCCCAATGTGTATCTCGAAAATGGGTGGTATTCCCCTTTAAGAGGGAATGTAGAAATCAACCAAGTCTGCAGATCTGTGCGGAACTACTGCGTATGCAGATAATAAATAATATATACACATTTACAAATATTCATCAATCTAATGGCTATAGTTGTGGCAGCAGACCTGTTTGTTTGGTGACATCATTGGCTGCTCTCCTTGCGAGCTGTGCAGACGCCTTGTTAAGACGATAGGCCTGTAAAACAAAGCAAGAATTTAGTAATAACATAGTCATAACATCTATTTTAAATTTTATTATTAATTTCTCAAAAAGGCTTGTGTGTCTGGGTTAGGGTTGTCACGATCATGAAATTTCTTGTCAAACAAATAATTGCGATTAACTCTTTTTTGTTGTTTTTCCTGCCACTATGGTAGTATACTGTATACTTGTGATAGTGTATTATACACATCCATTTTAGGATCACATTCTATTTGTTCTAAGATTTCTCACATTAGCTTGAAATTTGGATGAAAACGCAATTATGGAATGTAACGACTTTGGAAAATTATTGCGACTAGCTCAAATAATTGCGATCAGACCATTATGTAGTAATTGTGATGGCTCTAGTCTAGAAGGTCCTTTTTAGGGTCACGGAGGCCGGCTGGTTAAATGGGTGCGAGTGTAATTTGTACCAAATGTTCCAGTTTGTAGTCGGCCTGGGCAATGCTGGTGCTGCTGAATGTGTTGGTCTCTATGATGTCGGCACCGGCCAGAAGGTAGTCCTGAGGAAAGACACAGGGAAAACTACTTGGCAACAGGAACGGATGCGCGTGCCGTGTGTGTGTGTGTGTGTATATATATATATATATATATAACACACACACACACAAATGCACACATGCAAGTACTCTTTTTTCCATCTAAGCTTTTGTCAAAATGATACATGTATAGACAACCACATCATGCAAATACTCTTACATGAAAATGCACTCGTTTTCAAATACTCGTTTTCAAAAAAGTGTATTCGTATCCAATGAAAGCTTGAAAAATTAACTGAAAAAGTCATTTCAAACTGAAAATAATGTAATTACAGAGGACTCAATAAATGTGGGAAAATTGTCCATGGAATTTGGAATAATTATATATTCATATTTATTTTTTGTTTTGTGATTCAAACTTTTCTGCATTACTCCGCCAAAATGGATGCAGTTTGGTATGCAATGGTATGCAGTTTAACAGAATTAAATGATTATTGTGAGAATTCCATTCATAGGTCAAAGCTGAACCGACTCTTCTGACTCTCGTTACTCAAAGTGAATTTAAAAAGTCAATCATCAAGAAA